>OV277865.1:68640711-68734008 GCA_922989275.2 Gari tellinella | reverse complement strand
ATAGAGACCTAAAATTTGTGTCTTGCACATCTACTATACCTGAGTAACATGTATCAAATGAATCGGGTTAAAACTGAAGGAGGAGTTGAAAGTACAAGATTTTGCAGACAGACCGACGGCCAACCGACCGCCGGACCGACAGGCTGATTCCAGTATACCCCCCTCAAACTCTGTTTGTGGGGGTATAATAATCAATGAAATTGGAATACTTAGGGAAAATCTGTAGGTCTGGAGAAAATACAAAAAATATCAGAAGATTTTGGAAAAATCCGGAGAAATGGCAGCCCTGAAGATATACTTGCCTTATTTGCATCAACTTTTGAGTGACCATGGAGTCCTTTTCTATTTGAATTGCCAGAAGCCGAGAGTTCTGGTGATTGGTATGGTCCAGATATCGGTGTAGGTCTGCCCTTATTGGAAGAGTCTTGTAATGCTGTCTTCCTACCATCTGTCTGTTTAGGTTGAGTAGGGGAGGCTAGGTCTCTGGGTTGGATTGAAGTCGCTGACAGCACAGTGGGGGACGTTGGATGACCTGACTGTCCTCTCTGAATAGAAAACAAATCCATATACACTGTCAACTCTCTTCATAACAACAACAGGATCCAGGCCTCATGATAAGAGGGAGTCATGTGAACAAATACAACACTTTTCTCATTCATTTGTGCACCAAATTCTATGTTGTTACTACTCATTAGAATCGTCTTAAGAGACGATTCTGTTGAGTAGTGACAACATAGAGTTTAATGCAGAAATAATTTTTTTTTTTTTTTTACATAACCCTCCCCCTCCCCACCTCTTGTCTGGAGCTCAAGGTTATGAAGCCTTTGAGATGAGTCTGAGTTCGTTCTCAAGCATTTGATTGGTCAGATTTGAGCAAAAGCTCAAATCTGACCAATCAAATGCTTAACAATGATATCAGATTCAATTCAAACTTTTATAACCTTGGGACAAGTGCTCCAGATAGGGGGAGTATTTCAAAAGATGAAATCTATAATCCTGCATTAAAACCTATGGTGTTACTACTCTCTGAAATAATTGTCTCAAAGGTGTCACTACTCTACAGATAAGTCAAAATCACATAAAAATTTAGCAAATGGTAGAATAAAACTAGCGTACAGGCCTTTTTCTAGCCATTTAGCTTATATATGTGAAATTGATTTCTAAAAATTCTTCCCAAATTATTTGATTTTTCACGCAAAAGATTCCAAAATCAGATATTGCAGATTTCCCAAAATGCCTATGAGAACTGTACGTTGCAGTTATTTGCAAGTTATCTATCAGACACCATTTGGTCTACCAACAGGACAACTGACCAATTTGTGCAAAGCAATATACCCGAAAAAGCATGCAGGACAAGCGGACATGTGTTTGTTTTTTAATTCTGCCCTGACTATGTCAGGGCTGCCATAAGAAGATCTTGAAAAATCCTAAATTTTTCAATTTGATCTATTTTGGAATCATGATTACTTAAAGCAGGTTGAAAGTAAAGCAGAATGCGCCTTAAAGCGCATTCTGCTTTACTTTCAGCCTACTTTAAGCTACCATCTGCTAGAATAAAAATCTGAAGATTTCGGAAAAACCCTGAGAATCATGGCAGCCCTGCTAAGTCAAAGCGTACCAGCGATGTTTGAAGAAGGTCTGGGAACTCCCAGCTGCTGACCCCTGTGTTCACATTGAAGTAATAGACTTTATCTGGGTATGTCTTAGATCTCTTCACAATCCATCCATCAGGTAGCTCTTCTCTTCTGTCAGCCATAGTCCCATTACCTTTAAATACAAAAATACATTGGATGAAAAAGATCATTTATAACAGTTTTTTGGTGGGTCCACCCTCCTTTTCTTTCCCTCCCCCCCCCCCCCCCCCCCCCCCAAAATGTGATTAGTTTGCGTTCTCATTGATGGTTTTAAAATTTCAATGGATGTATAGTTGTTTCCCGTATATATCCAGGCATTAACCCACGTACAAAGCAGTATATGCTCTGAAGAAAATCCATTCCGGACGGCTAGCCCACCATCACAGTGTAGGCTAGATGTCGGGAACCGGACGACTAGCCTACACTGTGAGGGTGGGGTAGCCGTTAGGGCTGCAATGGTTCAGGTACGTCACGGTTCGGGTTCGAGTAGACCCATTCAGTTTTCAAGTATTTCGGTTCGGGTATAGGATAAAGAGCTTGATAAAAAGAACCTGAAAATAATTCTCATTTACTGGCACATGTCTACGCAGACAGTACACAATTTTTTAAAACGCTATCACTGTCATCCATAATTTTATCATATGTACGAGAAAGATGTGCATTTCTTTATACCATTTTAGGACAAATTGTAGCGTATTTAAGGTGTGGTTCGTCCGGACTTTTTTTTTCATTGAAGTTTCGTAACTACGCTTTTAGCCTGTTTTGTTGGAATTCTAGCTGGTCTTCTTTAACCCTTTGAGCCCTAGTCCCGCATATAGGCGTTCTTTTCAAATAGTGTACATGTGTATTGTACACTTGTCCTATGCAAACAGTGAAGACCCAGATCAGAGGGCTCCGAAAGGAGCCCTCTGATCAGGGTCTTCACTGTTTGTCATTATGTCAAACATTGACAAAAACAACCCTTAAAAGTCATAAATGGACTAGACTAAGATGGAAACTGGAATTGTCCATTTAAAGTTTCAGGGAGGAAAGAGTTAAATGCCTAATCAGCCTTCTGTTTATAAGCACTAGAAAAACTACTCAGTTCCATTTATATTATTATTTTACTGAAAAAATCATAATACATTAATATTTCAGTTTAATTCACATCGCCATTCGCAGTTTGCGGTTACTAGGTAATAGACTGGTTACCCTTTTGCTGATGCTGATTCGACTTTGGTACCTTTGAAGCCGGGCTATCAATCGTGCTCATGCGTTAAGTGCTGGGTTTCCCGGAATTATAAATAGCCGATATATGAAAAGAATGAGACGGACGAGAGGCGAGCTATTTAAATAACTGCAAGATTAAAAGTTAAGAACTGTGATTTAACCTTACATTTTGGAACGTCTAACCATTAAAAATATACACGAAGACTGCACGCTGGTTGGTAAATTGGCGGTCTAGTATAATTTACCATACATTGACGCACCGCACCGAAAATTTGTGGTGCCGACCCGAAACTCGAACCCAGAAAGATGAACCAAAAATAACCGAAATTCAGTGAACCCTTGCAGTCCTAGTAGCCGTCCGGTTCACAATTTCTCTACCTGACGTGCATCACCATTTTTCAGTCAAAATTTTAACAAATTGAATTTGGAAAAAAACATTGTTGACAAAAATTGTATGCAGACAATTTAACTGATATCTTAAAGAGGGACTCGCCACCATTTCTTTACCACTGAAAAAAGCACCGTAGTTACGATTGTGTAATGGGACGAATCAGTAAGTTCAGTATCCATATTTTAGCATTGAAGTCAACACATTTCATAAAGAATAGTTTTTATAAGTTTTTATAACGTTATTTAAAACAATTAATCAATATTTCTCTCTTTATTTTACTCTTTAAACACATTTTTCGACCCAAAACGATACCACATGCAGTTTCTGAACCTCTCCGACTTTTCCCGGAGTGTCAGGACGCAGACCAACCGACATTTTTCAATCTGAAATTTGTGTTGTTGAAAGGAATAGGGTCTCAAAATATCTACATAACGCATTCATGTGTAAGTATTTCATTGAAACATTGTAAAAATGAAAGTACAAACTTGTTAATTATGGAGCTAATTTGTTCGAAACGTGTATCGATACACAAGTTTTCCCCAAGTTTGCCTTTCATGCTAATGTCGTAAATGTAAACAATGAGTATTTGAGCAAGTCTTTACTTATTGTTCGCGAACCGGTGTTTGACATATATTTTTCAATAGTTATATGTAAGGACACATTAGTATTTAATCTGCACTGAAAGAAGAAAAAATAAATTGGGACAATATTACGACATTAATCCGAGTCTCAGAGCGCTTTCAATGCGGCTGTCAGATGAAACTATCCCTACTGCCCTGTGTCCCAAACACCATACAAATCTACGTCTATCAAAGACGTTTCCTGACCTGGTATCGGTGACCACACATAGTCAGGGAAAACTTGTGCAAGTTGTGCATATCGATTTAATATTGTCCCTGCAAAGAATCAGTGAACTTCACTAGCGTTTCATGTGAGGCCCGTCTTTTTTATTTGAAGGTTTGATTTGAAGAAAAAAAACAACCAAAAAACCCCAATAACAACAAACAAACTTGAGTTTGAGTATGTCAGGGCCTCCTTAGACAGAATAAGATGGCTTTGCCGTATATCTCAGGAGTTCACAGTTACTTTCACGCCTATTGAGAACAATGGGATGGGGGGGGGTTAATTCATGCAATTTGTTGTTGTTGCTGCTAAGGTTAATTTATAGTCATGTATAAGCTTTTTCAGGTGCGTAATCCCACTGTCATCAGGATTGAGACAATGACAAGCATCATAATTCATGCAAGGGACCGAGAGTGTGTACTTAAACAATTTTGGTTCACGGCCTGTAAGACTAAGGACGTATTCAGAACATATTCTTGGAAGCCAATCTGTGCATTCTTTCTCGTGTAACCACGAATGAATAATATATAATTCATTCGTGGTGTAACGTAAACAAGAGACCCAAGTGTCTTATCGCCCATATGATTACATGCCCGCACTGATACCAGACCCAGCGCTTATAAAGCGTTTGCATTGAGTTGAGTTCGTTCTCAAGCATTTGATTGGTCAGATTTGAGCCTAAGCCTAGGCTCAAATCTGACCAATCAAATGCTTGAGAATGATTCAAGACTCAACTCAAACGCTTTATAAGCATGAACCCGGGGTGAGCGAAAAGGTATACCACTTTGAAGACAGTTGGAATTTTCAATAGTGTCCATTACCCTGACATTTGTTCACATGACCTTGGCATTAACGTTCTAATGCCCGTAAGTAATAATTATGTACATGTACATGTATATAAAAAGCAATACAGTTTGAAACAATTTGTTATTTGGACCGATATTTTACGAACTTATTTTACGAGTTCAATGTCTGTCATATTTACATTTGATCTAGAATAACATTTAAAACATGCAATCACCCTCTTTTTCAGAAATCCTTTGCAAGTGACCTTATTCTCTGTGACTGGACCAGGGCCAATGTATGCCCAATCTACAAGAAGGTAGTCTTTGATCCCCTACGCAGCCTGCTCTATATTAGCCTTCATCTATCTCCAAATCTCAAGTACGTCTTTTCGCTGATGACACTGCTGTCTACCTGACCATCAATTGCATGTCTGATTATATTATAAGGCACACCAAGAGTACCTTGACAGGCTACAAGTATGGGAGGAAGAACATGGAGTTCAATCTTTCAAAATGTCAGGTGTTCCACATCACCAGGAGCAGAAACATCTTGAACAACAAGTACTATCTTCATGGCCAGGTTCTAGAACCTGTCTTTAATGCAAAATACAGTCAAACTTCGATATCTCGAACTTGTTTAACTCGAATTATCCGATAGTTCGACATATGAACTGCATTATTCCATGCTAGGTTAAGTCGAACATACCAATATTTAAAGTTAAAACGTGGCTTGCCACGTTTTAACTTTAAAATACGGGTATGTTCGACAAGACCGACTTCGAGACTTATCTCTAACTTTCTCGCTACATCACCCACATCTCCAACACCACAACCAGTGACAAATCTCGGATCTCTTCTACTGACTGTATTTATCCAATTACTTTACGAGTATATCCAAAAATTGGAAATAAAAAGATATTTAAAGTTAAAACTAACAACTTGTAATAACATTGCCGTGGTATCTTGTAAAGTCTGTGTTTAACCCTTTATTGTATATAAACGCATTTTTTATTCCTCCATGGAAGAATAGCTCTCTACCTAATACAGTTATGAATACGGTACCGTAAGACATATTTTCTATATCCTAGCAGATAGAAGCTTCAAGCAGGCTGAATGTAAAGCAGATTGCGCCTTAATGTTCATTCTGCTTTACTATCAACCTGCTTTAAGTGGTCACCTGTCTTCAAGACTAGAAGCAGGCTATGGGATAATTCGGTACGAACCTTCAGCCGAGGCTTTCTTACATACACATGTAGTTGAAAAATTCGAGAGAGGGAAATATATAATTGTTGTGCAGGACTGCCATAAGTTGGTCATGAAACATCCTATGATTCCAATTTTTCTAGTTTTCAAGCGCGAGTTGACAAAATGTACCTTTAACTTTTTATCCCTTACTCAGTTTCTTGTTTTGAAGACCCGTGGCCGCTTAAAGCAGATTGAAAGAAAACCTGCTTTAAGCTACCATCTGCTTGGATAAAAATCCAAACATTTCGGAAAATCCGGAGAAATGGTTGTACCTATCTGATGACACGCTGCTGCACCTTCTTGACTTATACGTGTAGTAAGCATGTTGTAATACAGTGTAAAGTGGAACCCCTCAAAACCGGAACCTCTAAGTACGGGATTTCTCTCTAAATCGGACAAATCATTGGTTCCGTTTCCAACCCTTCTTTATTTTAACCAGTTACATCATTAATACGCATTTGTACGCCTTTGATTTATTTATACACTACAGAGAATAGTTTTAATTTATATATTGATAAATATGTAGCATCCGAAATAGTTCTATATTCTTAGCAGATGATAGCTTAAAGCAGATTGAAAGTAAAGCAATCTGCTTTAAGTGGCCAGCTAAATTAGTACTAGAACCAAGCTATGGGGTAATGTGTTAAAAAAAACACTCTGAAATTGAAACCGCTCTAAACCGGAAATTTTATGTTGTCCCAAATACGCTCGGTTAAGAGGGGTTTCCCTTTATAATTTTTCTCCCTGGAAGTTCCGTTTCCAATTTAGTCTAGTCCAATTTGTTTTACTATTAAGGGTTGTTTCTTTACATGCATTGCAATGCGGCAAACTTACCCCTGGCTTTGGTCTCCACTATTTGCATAGGACAAGTATACTCTTCACAGGCACAATGTTTGTAAAATATGCATATATTCGTCACTAGGGTTTCATTCCTGACAGAAGCACATTCTAGCTGTCCGCGGCAGGACAAGTGGATACCATTTACAGTAAACCGCTAACGACCACTAAAACGACACCTCATTGACTGTAATAAAAGACAGGTGAAAGCTTAAAACAAGGTGACAGTAAAACAAAAGGCTCATAAATGAGCTTTCTGTTTTACTGTCACCTTGCTTATAAGCATTCATCTGCCGTAAACATCTAATAACTAACACAATTCAGTGGTCGAAATATACAGATTGTGCTGTACTATTTCTCGTACTCTTTGATTGCGATAGATGTTTTTCATTTAATAAAGCCAGAGGAATTATTTACGGTTCCGTTAAACATGGTCCCTGGTTTATGTGAGCATAACAGTTGGAGTCCGGAGAAATATATAAATCGATATATTTATTCATTTGGTATGATTGACAGATTCTAGCTGGATCATAAAGATACATTACATTATTCATAGGCCCTACATATATGACACGATGTCAGTGTCACGATGGTGTAAAATCTAACTCAGTCACTAACATGTATCATTATCATATCAGAGTTTTTTTTATAGCGCTCTTATCACACACTGTGCGTTCAAAAGTGCTTCATGTGAAATTATAAACATGTACTTATAAACGGTGAGAAAATAAATTAAATAACAAAGTAATAAAAACAACAATTATTACAACAACCTCCTTACCTTATGGATTTACATATAAATCCTGAATAAGGGAAATTCTTTCAGTATGATTTTTAAGATCAAAAGAAAGATTTGTCACATGATTAAATAGTAATTTAAAAAACCATTGCTCCCCATCACCACCAGTGGTCCACCACTACCCATGATTCTTTTTATCCTTTTTTTTTATATTGAGTGATATCAGTTGATATCCAGTTGATGCATACACATTACCAGTTGGCAGTGCGATACAGAGTGAAGTATTCAGCTCGAGACGTTTTTGCCGGAAATAGCCGATCTGATGAGCGCCTTGTGAAACCATGGACGCATCTTCCACACATGGCGATATAGATATCCAATGAAAAACTCCGTTAGCTCG
Organism: Gari tellinella; assembly: GCA_922989275.2. Lineage (NCBI taxonomy): Eukaryota > Metazoa > Mollusca > Bivalvia > Cardiida > Psammobiidae > Gari > Gari tellinella. The sequence goes on along the minus strand of OV277865.1, from coordinate 68,725,925 downwards.
AACTTTGGATATGTCGATATTTTTTCACGGTACGTTGAAATTCGAGTTAACGGAGTGCATCTGTACTTTGTAAGCTTGGTGTCAAGGTACCAATGTTTTATAAACTTTTGAGTTGAGTCTGATATCGTTTTCAGGCATTTGATTGGTCAGAAAATTTGTAGATAATTCACTTCCGGTCCACGAATACTCTCTGTGAAGGAGATTATTGCTGTAGGGCAGTTCGGATTTTCACATAACAGCTGAGGGTTTGACACGAACCCAACAGAAACTATGGAGTGACTTCAAGTTTCGGATTACGCTGTTATTTTGACTTTTAGATCACAACAATGCAGGGTCAATTTCGAGAAGGGATCGCAATCAATCTCGGACTCCCTAGTGATGCAGGCTACAACAACAGTAAACCCCAAAGGAGCCGCTCCTTGCTGCGGGTAAATAACCTTATGTTTAACATATTCAATTGGGGACGTTTCGCTCCCTGTATGATTCGTCACTGTCAGTAGAAACACTCTTTTACAGGGCTCCAGATAAAGGGGATATTTCAAAAGCTAAAATCTTTAATTTCTGCATTAAACCCTATGGTGTCACTACTCATTAGAATTGTCTCTTTGAGATGAATATAATCAGTAATAACACAATAGGATTTGGTGCGAAAAAGAGCTATAAAATAGAGGATTTGTTTAGTTTACTCCCTCCTATCTGCCTATCTGGAGCCCTGTTTAACATATTCAGTTGCGGACGATTCCCCACATGGTCCATGGACCGGTAGTAATGGGATCAAAACAGATTATTGCCCATTCTCGTTTTCTCAGGGGTTCTTGTATTTTAGGGAGGGGTTAGTTACTAGAATAATGGAATACACCAAATTACACTTAAATATACCTAATTTAAACATAAATAAAACAGTTTCAGATGATGTATATACTCATTTTGTGTACTAATATATTAAATTTGCAAAGCAAATGTGCAGTTTGTGTCTACGACACCCAGCAGGAGACAAAAATGTGTGGTTGTTCGGGGGAGTCGTTATAGGGAGGGAAATTTACAAATGCTGCGTCTGATCTGGATTCAAACTATTGTCACTCTCATTACTTTGTTTTCTGTCCATTATGTCACTGAGAAAAACAGCAGACAACACTTTTAAACAGACAGCATTGAAGGTGTGAATATGTTGGACATAATTGTCCTGTTGAGGGAACTGTGACAAGGGTCGTTGTAAGGAGGAAACCGTTGTTCTGAGGGCTGTTGTAGAGAGGGAGCACTGTATCTAGTTCTAGCACTACAAGAGTTTCATTCTACTTTCAGGCATGGAGGAGATTATCGAGCTTACAAAGGACCGTAATCATTCTCCTCCTCTGTGTCAGTGTCATGTGTATTGTGTACCTGGTTCCAGCAATCTACCCAGGGGACTCAGACGCCAGTGAAATGCTAGGGGGGAACCGGCGGGCCAAAAGTCCTGCAGATGTCCTCGGTCCCCATGAGGTAAAAGAGATGGAGATACTGAAGCAACAGAAACTGGACATGCTGAAGAACCGTGCAGAGAAACAACTCAATGATATCATGGTGAAGATAGCTATATATTGTCTCTAGTCAAAGAAATATTCAGGGCTCCAAATAAGAGGGAGTAAACTGAAAGACTCCAACATTTTCTCACTTATTTTAGCATCAAATCCTATGGTGTCACTACTCATTAGAATCATCTTGAAGACACGATTCTAATGAGTAGTAACAACCTAGGGTTTAAAGCAGAAATAAAGTTTTAAGTTTTTCAAATACTCCCTTTATCTGGAGCTCTGCATATTGTCTCTAGTCAAAGAAATATTGTCACTAGTTAAAGAATAAGCCCCATTCTTCGTAGCTGTTTTTCAATACAGTAAAATTTATCTATCATGCCCACTAAAAAGAAGGCTAAATGATTGTATTAAAGACAGGTGACATTAAAGCAAGGTGACATTAGAACAGAAAGCTCCAAAAGGAGCTTTCTGTTGTACTGTTACTTTGCTTTAAGCCATCAGCTGTCATAAACACCTTATAAAAAACAATATAGTGTTGGTAATAGAGACGTTTTACTGTATTCAAGACAAGTGGTTCCTTAATGCAGACTGAAAGTAAAGCAGAAACCTGGGAGGTTTGTGCTTTACTTTCAGCCTGCTTTAAGCAACCACCTGTAAAGATGCAGGTGAGAAGCAGAAAAGGGCATTTTTTAACCCTTTCCTCCCATAAAAGCACCTTTGTGTGCATTTACATTGTATTTCATTTCTCCACTGAAGAAAATAATTCCAATTTATACAATCATACGCATGTGCCATAAGAAATATTTTCTGTATCATAGCAGATGGTACTTTTAAGCAGGCTGAAAGAAAAGCAGAATGCACAGTAAGGTGCATTTTGCTTTACTTTCAACCTGCTTTAAGTGGTAACCTATCTAAATAATCTTCAATGCTAGAAACAGGCTATTGGGTAAGGGTTAAAGGGAAATCAAGTTATAGCAGCTACTCATTGGAGAAAGTCTCTTAACCAATTACCCCATAGCATGTTTCTAGTTTCAAAGACTGATAATTACTTAACCCATAATGCCATTACCTCATACAATGTAGCTTATGAATTTCTAGTTTTTAAGATAGGTGACAACTTAAAGCCTTAAGGCACATTCTGCTTTACTTTCAATCTGCTTTAAGCTACCATCTGCTTGAATTTAGAAAATAGGTCTTGTCATACAAATTCATAACTGTATAAATTGGAAGAATTTTCTTCAGTGGAGAAATAAATTAAAGGCATAAAAAGGAGTATTTATGGGGGAATTGGTGAAAGCATGTCAAAAGTAAGCAAAATTTGCAAGATTTTTGCTATCAGAACAGGGCTGCCATTTCTCCTGATTTTTCCTAAATCTCCGGACTTTTTTCTAGAACATGGTAGCTTAAAGCAGGCTGAAAGTAAAGCAGAATGCGCCATAAGGCGCATTCTGCTTTACTTCCAGCCTGCTTTAAGTAGCTCCGTGTCAACAAAACTAGAAACAGGCTATGAGGTAAAGGTACGATTCGTAAGTTTGCAATTGAAAAATGCAAATTTCGAAATCTTAGGATTTTTCATGTCAACTTATGGCAGCCCTGTCAGAAAATGTGCAGGTAAGTAAACTGTCTCCCAGCATGTGTCAGTTGTTATGACTTTTTCTCAATATGCTTGTTGTCAGTATCATTATTATTTCTACACTTCTACATATTGTACATGTAACAGATAAGGGTAGTTTTTCTAAAACTAAAATCTAGATTCCTGAATTAAACCCTATGGTGTCACTACTCATTAGAATCGTCTCAAAGAGACGATTCTAATGAGTAGTAACACCATAGGATTTGGTGCTGAAATGAGTGAGAAAATGTTTGATTTGTTGAAATAACTCCCTCTTATCTGGAGCCCTGTTGTACATGTAACAGTAGATTCTAGCCTTCAGATAGGATCTTGTAAACTGATCAATTTCAATATTATACTCTTTATATCTCCACCTAACTGTAGATGTGACTACTCATTTAAGATATCCTCTGCTAGGATATAGAATTTTTTTATACATATTCATTACTGTATAAAGTGGAACTATTTTCTTCAAGGGAGGAATAAATTAGAGCCATAAAAAGGTGTATTTATTGGGTAATTTGGTAATAAGAAGTCATATGATAGGATTTGGAGGAGGGTTTTTACACCATTTTGGAGATATGACTAAGTCTTGTACCCCTTAAATTCACTTCAAATCACTAAAAATAGAGTCATTTTCTTAGAAGAACAAAATGGGAAACAAATTGTATCAAGTTTATTTGACCATTCAAAAATGGATATCCATTTATTTGACTCCCAAATGACTGGTACTCTACTTTACTAAAGTGGGTCTTTTGTTTTTATTTTTTTTTGAAAATGTCAGTCACTTCTTTTAACCACGTACTCGATAGATATGCCTTCTTAGGCATTTAATTCCTTCCTGTGCTGAAGAAACTAAGGCATATTAATACAGTCATGAGTGTGTACGATAGGAAATAATTTCTATATCTGAGCAGATGGTAGCTTAGAGGAGACTGAAAGTAAAGTAGAATGCACATGTCTTCAAAATTAGGAAAAGGCTCAAGTTGTAACAGTGAAATGGAAAATATCCTTGAAAACTCAAGAAAAAAGATACAGTCAAAAGTCAAGACTCGTTAAATCAAACTCTTTTTAGTTCAAACATACCCATATTTCATGGCTTAGCCATGTTTTAACTTCGAAATGTGGGTGTGGTGGACTTAAGCTAGATGTATTTATTGAAAGTAGATAATATAAAATAAGGTAAGGCAGATATGAGCGAGTTTGATGTATCTAGTTTTGATTGTGGTTGTTACGATTAGGAATATCAATAACATCTATAAAAGCATAGGGAAAAAGTTCTGGTATTTGAAATATTCTCTGTATCTTGAGCTCCGTATTAAATATTGAATAAGTATTGATTATCTCACAGTTGACAACTTGTTGTTAATTTATTGATATTTAATATTTCTGGTTCGTTACCCACCACTCACTAAGATATTAATACCATATTCTTGGTACAGTAGAACCCCTCTATAACAACCACTAAAAAATAGGCTAATTAATTGTATGAAAGACAGTTGGTAGCTTAAAGCAAGATGAAAGTAAAACAGAAAATCCCTAAAGGGGTTTTCTGTTTTACTTTCAACTTGCTTTAAGCAGCGACCTGCCTCGAACACGAAACAGTTAACAATAGTTAGTGGTCGTATTACAGAGGTTTTACTGTATCATAATGATGGGTTTATATGCTTGACAGAGGCATGATCTATCTAATAGACTGTCAGCCTACTTTATATTTAATTGACTTAGAATACATTGTACAGTGCTCCCTCTGTACACAGGGCTCCAGATAAGAGGAAGTTTTTTCAACAAATCAAACATTTTCTCACCCATTTCAGCACCAAATCCTATAGTGTTACTACTCATTAGAATCGTCTCGAAGAGACAATTCTAATGAGTAGTGACACCATAGGGTTTAATTCAGAAATAAAGATTTTAACTTTTAAAAAACTACCCTTATCTGGAGCTCTATGTACAATGGCCATCCCAACAACGACTCCCTCCTTACAATGACCCTTTTGTCACAGTTCCCAAAACAGGACAACCATGTCTAACGCCTTTACTGCTGAAATATTGTCTGCTTAAAATTGTTGTCTGCTGTTTTGTTTCAAGTTCCATATGAGTGGATGTTTTGATAGAATAAGTATAATGGCCAGTGACAAATAATTTGAATTCAGATCAGACGCCCCGTTACGCAGCGTCTGATCTAGATTTAAGCTGTTTGCAAATGTAAGCCTTTGAACAATGCACACTATCTTTGTCTCCCATTGGATGTCGTTGTAGAGAGGGAGCACTGTATCTCCTTTTTCTCTGTGTGTGGCAGGTGGTGCTTTGCTTCAAAATTTTCAATTTGCAAATCGAGAAAAAAGTATCAAAGGGTATGAGCTGTGCCATGAGAAAACCTGACTTATTGCATTGCAAACAGTGTAGATCAAAGACAGCTGCAGCATCAAAGACTGGCCTTGATCTACACTGTTTGAAACCCAGTGCCAGAGCTCCAGATAAGGGGAGTATTTCAAAAACTAAAATCTTTATTTCTGCATAAACCCTATGGTGTCACTACTCATTAGAATAGTCTCGAAGAGACGATTCTAATGAGTAGTAACACCATAGGATTTGGTGCTGAAATGAGTGAGAAAATGTTGGATTTGTTAGCTTTACTCCCTCTTATCTGGAGCCCTGAACTGTGCATCTAAAGCATTTTATGTAGCTGTCATATATACAGTATTTGGGGGATTTGGCACTGTAGACAAAAACTTAGATACAGAGCCTAAGATGACAACGGTGTTTGGTCTGTACAATATTGCAGTGCAGTAAGACTGGTTTTGTCATGTCACGGCTCATATATATTTTGTGTTCCATCGTTGTAGGGGTAAGGTCTTATGCAGGGCTCCAGATAAGACTAGATTGTTTCAACACTTTCTCCTTTCAATATTCAAACCAAACCCTTTGGTGTCATTCCTCATTAGAATTGTCTGACTCTCATAGAGATGATTCTAATGAGTGGTCTCACCATATGGTTAGATGCAGAAATAAAAAAAAATTCTTTTGAAATACGCCCTTTATCTGGAGCCCTGGGTGTGTCCTCCAAATAACTTAATAATATGACAACAAAGGTAGGCCCATTCCCTCTGAAATACTAGGACTACACAGTTTGGAAAATATATATATTTTGTGTTCCAGCATTATAGGGTTAAGATTTTTGTTTGTTTTTTGTTAGAATAAGGTGAATAACAAGCCGCCCCCTCTTCAGGCGGTCCCTGTTCAAGATAAACAGCCTGAGGTAGAGAAAGATATGCACAAAGAACAACGGGTAAGGCTTTCAACATCAAATAAACTTCCCTACATGGAAGTTCATTGGACACATTTAAACCATTTCATTTATGACTTAATTTCAGTGTTAAAGAGATGTGCTTAATCCATTACCCCATAGCCTGTTTCTAGTTTGGAAACAGGTGACTACTTAAAACAGGTTGAAAGTAAAGCAGAACGTGCCTTAATGCTTTACTTTTAGACTGCTTTAAGCAACCATCTGCTAGGATTTAGAAAATATTTCTTTTGGTACCTGTTTGTGACTGTATGAATTGGAACTATTTTCTTCAGTGGAGGAATAAATTAAATGTATAAAAAGTCGTATTTATTGGGTAATGCGTTAAAGAGATGTACTTGTTTAAATCTGGCTGAAAGTACAGTTTGGTGCTCAGGAGCTTTCTGCTTTACTTTCAGTCTGCATTAAGCTGGCACCTGTAAGGATATAGGAAATGTTTCCTTTTTTAGAGCTTTACAGGGACAGTATGTTATCATGAAAATGCATTCTGTAATAAAACTCTGCTTTAACCCATTACCCCATAACACCTATAATTTTATTCCTCCAATAAAGAAAATAGTGCATATAGAAATCTAGTAATGGATATGTATTATAAGAAATATTTTCTGTATTCTAGCAAACAGTAGCTTAAAGCAGGTTGAAAGTAAAGCAGAATGTGCCTTAGGGCCTAGGTGTATTCTGATTTACTTTCAACCTGCTTTAAGGGGTTATCTGTCTTCAAAACTAGAAAAATGCTATGGGGTAATGGGTTAACCCATTAACTGATGAATACACATTTTTACGCCTTTAATATATTCCTCCACAGAAGAAATTTAAAAATAGTTCCATATTATGCAGTCATGAATATGCACCATAATAAATATTTCCTAAATCTTTGCAGATGGTAGCTGAAAGCAGACTGAAATTAAAGCAGAATGTGCTTTAAGGCACATTCTGCTTTTCTTTCAACCTGCTTTAAGTACTCACCTGTCTTCAAAACTAGAAACAGGCTGTTAGGTAAAGGGTTGATATTTATAAGCAACCACCTATAGTTATTAACATTGGAAAGAAACTATGGAAGAATCAACTATGCAGCATCGTTAGATGACATATTCCAGATAACACGATTGTGGAATTCAATATGCAAATTGAATGTTATTTTTTCTCCAATTTAATCCTCTCAGCACTGAATTAATATTTTTGCTCAAAATGTACTGGGCTATAATATATCTTAACCCTTTACCCACATTTTCTATATTCTAGCAGGCTGAAAATCAAGCAGAATGGACCTTAACTTAAGGTGCATTCTGCTTTACTTTCAACCTGCTTTAAGTGGTTACCTGTCTTCAAAATAAAAAACAGGCTATGGGCTAATGGTTAAAGCAGGTTGACAGTAAAGCAGAATGCTCATGAAGGAGCATTCTGCTTTACTTTCAACCAGCTTTAAGGGATATCCTGTCATCAGAACTAGAAAACAGTTAAAGGGTTAATATATTTATTTGACAATATATGTTGTATGATGTTTTATCATAGATTTCCAGTATTTTGTTTTGTTAAAAACTGGCATGAATATGATGTTGCAAGATTTATATTTGCCTTATCTGCACCTAAGCATGATAAATGTTTTAAATGCATGTACATGTATTATATGCATGCTCAATTTATGTACAATAATTGAAACACCTCCGCATAATTAATAATCTGTAAGTGATAATAAAGGATATTACATGAGTGCTCATTATTTATCATTTTTAATAAACGTCAAGGAGACGATTCTAATGAGTAGTAACAGCAATAGTAAGTTAGTAACACTGTTTCACCATAGGATTTGGTACTTAAAAAACTAAGAACCAAGAAATGTTGGGTTTCTCTTAACCTATATTGTTGTATGGCCAATGTCTGTTGCAGGATCCAGCAAAACCAGATGGAGAATATGATTATTTTGATCGTAAGTATTGAAAATATGAATTTATTTCAATGGGAGTAAGCCCGATAAATACACATCACCAGTTGACAGTGCGGTACAGAGTGATGTATTTAGCTAGAGACGTTTTTGGCGGAAATAGCCGATCTGACGAGCGCCTTGGCGCGAGTCTGATCGGTTGTTTCCGCCAAAAACGTCGAGAGCTTAATGCAACACTCTGTAGCGCACTGCCAACTGGTGATGTGTTTATTATATGCCTTGAATACACTCCAGCAACAACTTGATAGTTGTTTAAATCATTTTATATCCAAAATTTATTAGTTATTTGAAGCAGAAAAAGATTGTTTACATGCCACAAAGAATAACGTGGCACTTATACATGTACGTAAATGACGTCACGCTAAATCAAAAGCGACGTCAGACTGAGAGTAAAATACAAAGTGGCTGATACAGACTCTTGTATTTTACTCTGCAGATACACGCGGAAAGGGTCCATATCATACAAAGGCATATAATAAATGGCTGACGTGTTTAGTAAACTTTTACAATCTGATCATAGTATCATTGGTTAATGAAATAAGAGCAATTTTACATCTCAGACTAGGTGTTATTATTTAATATAGGGTAATTGTTTAAATTTAATATGATTATTTGACACTTTAGCAGTAATTAATAACTTTCAGTGATAGTAATCATGTTTAACCCTTAGCCTGCCACTCACGACTATAGCTCCATATGCAAACAGCTTGGATCCAGATGAGACGCCGAGTAACTCGGCGTCTCATCCGGATCCAAGCTGTTTGACACTCGGACAACATTTTCAGCAATTTTGAGCAACTTTGAAGCACTTTGAAACTTGAAGCAGACGAGAAATATAGCAGACGACAATTTATTTGGCGGGCTAAGGGTTAATGTCTACTTTGCAAATACAAATTGAAAAACAAATAGTCTCATGGCACACAGATCCTATAAGAAAACAGTGTAGACCCTGATCAGACAGCTTCTGAAAGGGCTTTCTGATCCGGGTCTTCACTGTTTTAAAAAAGTGTCAATAGACACCTATATCACGAAAATGGTTGGAATATGATTTCATTCTGACATTGATTCATTCCTTTTAGATTTCTGAAAAAAGTTGTATAAAACAGTCCTAAAAATCAATTTAACTAATTACCTCATAATTGCACCTTTTTATGCCTTTAGTTTATTCCACCACAGAAGACAACATTCCACATTAAACAGTAATGAATATGTAGACTTAGAAATACTTTCTATATCCATGCAGATGGTAGTTTAACCCTTTCCCACATAGCCACTTTCTAGTATTGAATATTGGTGTCCACTTAAAGCAGGTTGAAAGTAAAGCAGAATGCGCCTTAAGCGCATTCTGCTTTACTTTCAGCCTGCTTTTAGCTACCATCTGCTAGAATATAGAAAATATTTTGTATGATACATATTTATGACTGTATAAATTGGAACTATTTTCTTCAGTGAAGGAATAAACTTAATACGCTAAAAGGCGCTTCTATGGGGGAAAGGGTTAAAGCAGGCTGAAAGCAAAGCCGAATGCACATTCGGCTTTGCTTTCAACTTGCTTTTAAGTTGGTCACTTGCTTTTAAGTGGTCACCTGCTTTTAAGTGGTCACTTGTCTTCAAAACTTGAAACAGGTTATAGAGTAATGGGGCCATGTAAAACAATCGGTGTCAAAAGGCTCACACAATTTATTTTATTTTCTTTCAAAATCACAGCCAACAGAAAACAATCGCCTAGACAGAAGGAAATCATTGAAGTGTTTAAAGAAGCCTGGGAGGCGTACAGGAAATATGCCTGGGGTCACGACGAGTTTCATCCCATCACCAAGGAGAGCTCAGAATGGTTCGGTGTAGGTCTCACCATACTGGATTCCATAGACACTATCATCATCATGGGGCTAAAAACAGGTACTACTGTGATGACCCTAAGTATTGGACCGCTGGAGGTGGTCCAGTGGTACCACACACAACTGCAGTACCAGGGGTCGTCAGTTTGATCCCCTACCCGACAAAGTTCTTTGGATGAGACTTTATAAACCGAGGTCCGATATATCAGTGATTTACACTGAGTATCCAAAGGCACCAGAGAATTATGTCCATAATAAGAGTAGGGCATCATGTCTTGGCTTTTTTGTATCTGCTCCCCTCTTTCTTCGGCGTCCAATTAGCCAATAGATGTCAGAAACAGACTTTTTCAAACAAAGTAAACCTTAGTATTGGGATGGACAGGTCTGAAAGGTCTGAGCAAGCATTGTAGACCCTGATCAGACTGTTTGCCATTCAGTTTGCATTTTTTGAAAAAGTACTGTATGATAAAAGCAATTACATGTACTTCAATTTTTAGCAGGATTACAGCAGTAATAATGGTTGTCCCAATGTTTAGGAATTTTTCAGTCTCTTTTGCGCGCCTACAGTGGAGAATCTGTTATTCTTTCCCGTTTAAACGCAAACGAAACGCAAAGTACTAAAACGTAAAAAAGTACAACTTTTGGACAATTCTGATAATTCATGTTTATATTGGTGGCAAACAGTTCGGAGCCAGATCAGACGCCGGGTTACCTGGCGTCTGATCTGGCTCCAAACTGTTTGTAAAAGAAAAACGTTTTAGCGTAAACGCGTTTATCGGGAAAGAATAACAGATTCTCCACTGTAGTACTGATTTCTATTACAAATGAATTCTAATTTGGGTATTCATTAACATAGAGTAGAGGTATTCTATTGCGTTTGTACAGAGGTAAAGATTATGAATTCTGGAATTCAGAGGTAACTGTATAAGGGAGGTAACTTTGGTATGTATCTTTACAGAGTATGAGCAAGCTCGGGAGTTTGTGGAGAAGGATTTATCGTTCAACAAGAACAAAGATGTGAACCTGTTTGAGATTACTATCCGAGTTCTTGGAGGCCTGCTAAGCTCCTACCACCTGACAGGAGATGATCTCTTCAAGGAGAAGGCTGTAAGTATAGAAACTGTTCTTTGTATGCCTGTTCATGTGTGACGGGCTATCAAAACCAGAACTAGTTCAATATCTTATATTATGATAATAAGGATATAATACATGGTCAATAGCCACAACTTTTGACCTGTTATTATAGGAGTTACAGCCCTTGGTTATCAAATATTGTATATAATACTGCCAAACAAAGGGTGTTGGTGAATGTTAATCAGTTTAGATCTTAACCAGTTACCTCATCTTTGTCACGACAGCAGGGCTGCCATTAGTTGACATGAAAAATCCTAAGATTTCCAAATTTGCATTTTTCAAGTGCGATTTTACAAATCGCACCTTTACCCTATAGCCTTTTTCTTGTTTTCTTGACATGCGACTACATGTACTTAAAGCAGGCTGTAAGTAAAGCAGGATGCGCCTTAGGGCGCATTCTGCTTTACTTTCAGCCTGCTTTAAGCTACCATGTACGTGGAAAAAATCCGGATATTTAGGAAAAATCCGGAAAATGGCAGCCCTGCGACAGTTAATCTGGATCTATAACTTTCTTATGGCACAGCCAATATTGATGTCTCAATAAAATCACTTGCTGTCAGGCTGATTCTAATTGTTGATTTTGCCGTCTGCTTTAACCATCTTACCACCAAAATATCGTCTGCAGTGGTAGTGTCTTCTGCAATATTTTTAAAGTCAGCTTAAGGGCTGTTTTAAATGAAGAAATGTTGATAGGAGTGTCAAACAGTTTGGATCCTGATCAGGAGCTGCTTTACGCAGCGTCTGAACAGAGTCCAAACTGTTTGGAAAGTAGTCTTTTGGTCAATGGCAGTGAGAGAGTTAACTCATTGAGCCCTAGTGACGCTTTTATGCATCCTTTACCAAATATGTACCTGTGAAGAATACACTTGTCCTATGCAAACAGTGAAGTCCCTGATCAGAGGGCTCCTGCAGGAGCCCTCTGATCAGGGGCTTCACAGTTTGTCATTTTGCAATTTATTACAAAAAACAACCCTAAATAGTCTAAAATGGACCAGCCGTTATTTCAAACTGAAATTGTCCATTGAAAGTTGCAGGGGAGTTAAAAATGGAGACATAAAAATTCCAGTTTACCTCTACATATGTAGAGTCAAGAATGTGAAAATTGATTTTCTGCCCTAGCTGAATGTAATATTCATATAAAAAGTGACAGGTTCCAACTTGTCAGCTGTAGCATGATAAATATGGCTACATGTTCAACCCATTACTCCATACATACGCCAGTTAAAACCTTTAATGCATTCCTCCACCGAAGACAATAGCTCCACTTTACACCGTCTTGAATATGAACCATCAGAAAACTTTCTTCTCACATCACTACCCCTTTTTTCAATAGCGAACAACGATTGTGAATATTCTTGTCTCCCACATCATCGTAAGATGAAAGGTTGAGTGCAAATATCCAACATGTGTGAGATCAATTTGATGATGTCACTATAGTATAATGTCACTATTTGGTGTAATTACATCAGGGGATTCAATAAAAGGCCTATGCTTTAAGAATAGCTAAAACTCATTGGTTATGTGAGAAAAAGAATCTGTCACTCGTCGAGATTTGAGAAATGCTGATCTCAACCTCGTCTAGAATAGGAACAATACCAAGCTTGCCAAGGCTTGCTAAATAACATTTCAATTCTAAACTTGGTTGAAATCAGCTTGTCTCAACTCGCGACCCATGACAGATCCTTTATAGACATCCTAGCAGACGGTAGCCTAAAAGAGCTGTGAAGTCTGATCAGCTGTTATCATGTTTGTATAAACTTCATTATCAGGTTGACCTGGGAGACAGACTGCTGCCCTGTTTCAACTCTCCGTCCAGGGTACCATTTTCTGATGTTAACTTGAAGACAGGGAAAGCTCATCCCCCGAAATGGGGACCAGACAGCAGTACATCAGAGGTCACCACCATTCAGCTAGAGTTCAAGGACCTGTCCAAGGTCACAGGGGACCCCAAATACGAGGTCAGTGGAAGTAAAAAAAAATTATCACATACAGTTGAATTTCGATATCTTGAACTTGTTTAACTGGAACTATCAGATAGTTCGACATATGAACTGCATTATTTCATGCTTGGTTAAGTCGAAGATACGTTTTAACTTTGAAATACAGGTATGTTCGACAAAACCGACATCGAGATATTGAAGTTTGATTGTAATGTGCGGTCTGGGAGTTGCATAAAGCGATTGAATAAATATCCTAATCCACTAGTGGAATATCGTTTTTTGGGCTACGGCCTAACCTTTTAGTCTACAAGCGCTGCATGTAGTAGGCCACCAAATGACGTCAATTGCCATGAAGTTATCTTACATAACTTTAAGATTTGGCGGAAAATCTATATAGCAGAAATACTAAACACTATGGTTTTGATTGATTTAATAGGTTTTTTAAAAGTGTTATGTGATAAAGACATTGTAGAATCTCACATTCGTGCTCATTACTTATTTCTGAATCACCAAAATTATGTATTGCTATACCGACTGTAGATACAGTTTAGTTTAAATCGGGTATGATAATGATAACATTCACCCTTGAAACTGATGTTGGACAACCCCAGTATCAAAGTACAGCGCTCCCTCCCTACAATGACCCTCCAAACAATGACACCCTCCCTACAACAACGCTTGCCCCCAGTTCCCAAAACAGGACAATCATGTCTTAACGCTTTTATTGCTGCAATATCGTCTGCTTAAAATTGTTGTCTGCTATTTTCTCAAAGTGACATAAGGGACATTTTCATAGAAAATAAATAAATGACAAGTGACAAACAGCTTGAACCCATATCAGACGGCATCTGATTTGGGTTCAAGCTCTTTGCAAATATAAGCCAATTTCCGTCCCTATAACAACTCCCTCCGAACAATGCACATAATCTTTGTCTCCCATTGGATGTTGTTGTAGAGAGGGAGCACTTTACGAACATTTAGGGATATATTTTGCAATGTATACACATCAGCTTGAAGAATATTATAGAGATTTTACATTTATCATGTTTCAGAAAGCTGTCAAGGAGGTATCTAACCATGTACATGCGGAGTCCAAGAAAGACGGACTAGTACCCATCTTCATCAATGCCCAGACTGGGAAGCTGCGGGCCTCGTCAACTATCAGTGTTGGTGCCCGGGGAGACAGCTACTATGAGTACCTCTTCAAGCAGTGGCTGCAGACAGGCAAAAAAGAAGACATGTGAGAGGCATTTTAACCCTTATCTTGTCGTTATGTAAAACCCTCTAGATATGTCTTTTAACTTGTTTAAATTTATTTATCTACAGTTGATATCTCAAAGTTGGTTTTGTCGAACATACCCGTATTTCAAAGTTAAAACCTGGCTCATGTTCGACTTAACCGAGCATGAAATAATGCAGTTCATATGTCAAACTATCGGATAGTTTGAGTTAAACGAGTTTGAGATAATGATATTGAAGTTTGACTGTACTTAAAAAACGTTTCACTCTGTGCAGTGAAGAATGTATGCCACAAAAAATCTTGCCAATATCTTTGCAGATGGGTTTTGATTTGTTATCATTTTACTTCAATTTAACAGTATTTCTTAGCAGAAGGTAGCTAAATGCAGGTTTGAAAGTAAAGCAAAATGCTCCTTAAGGAGCATTTTTCTTTACTTTCAAACCTGCTTTATCCCATAATTATATAAATTTGCTGTATTTTTAATTTATTCCTCCACTCAAGAAAATAGTAACACTTTACATAGTCCTGAAGATGCATCATAAGAAACATTTCTATATCATAGCAAATGGCAGCATAAAGCAGGCTGAAAGTGAAGCACTTGTCTTTATTGTCAACCTGCTTTAAGAAGTCACCTGTCTATAAAGCTAGAAACAGTCTATGTAATAATGGGATATGTTTGTTTACAGGTACAGGAACGACTTTGTTCAGGCTGTAGAAGGGATGAAGAAACACCTCATCAGAAAGTCAGAGCCATCCAAGCTGACCTACATAGGAGAACTGTTGAATGGACGAACCTTCAGTCCCAAGATGGTGAGTGATATTAGAGTATATGATTTAAGTAATAATAAATTCATACCAGTGTATTATCATGCAATAGAACACAGGTTTGAGTTGAGATGCATAATAATTAAATCACGAGGCTTTATGTCGAGTGACTTAATTGCCAGTATCTCAACCACTACCCTTGTTATATTGCACAATAGTACACTGGTATGAGTTATTAATTTGATTCTATCACTTCAATATGCTTTCACATATTGAGTTGAAATTTTGTATATGACGTTGCTTTTGAAAACTGCATATCAAGTTCTAGCTTTGTCAAAATTTTGTGAAGTTTTCCATGAGTAATGGCCCCTGAAGAGCGCATTATGTACTGTGTGCATTTCTCGTTTTGCCTGGTGAAATAAAGTAAAGGCATAAAAAAGGATATTTATAGAGTAATTGGGTAAGCCAGAAAGTAGCCTTAGGAACAATTCATTGTACTTTCAACTGGCGTTTAGTATACAGAGCTACATGTACCTCTCTTCAGCAACACCCATTGGGAGAAATAGAGTGTTTGTGTTTTTCTGAGGGAGTTGTTCTAGGGAGGGAAACATAACACCAGTAGAGTGTTGAGAATGACATGGCTTACATTTGCAATATTTGTTGTTCGGAGGGACATTGTAGGGAGGGAGCACTGTACAAATAAATCTAGTTTGATTCCTATCACTTTCTTCAGGATCACCTAGTGTGTTTCATGGGAGGTACTCTGGCTCTTGCCCAGGATAATGGGCTGCCTGATGACTATATGGACTTGGGCAAGGCCCTGACTCATACCTGCTATCAGATGTACGCCCGCATGCCCACCAACCTGAGCCCAGAAATTGTCTACTTTAACCAAGCCCAGGGAGTGGAGGAGGACTTGATTGTGAAGGTCAGTGTCAGATTTTATGTATTTAGTTTTAGAATAAATACTGGTAAAGACACACCCAGGGACCCGTCTTACGAAATGTCGTACGACAAAAACGGTCGTTAGTCAAATTTTTAAATGAATCTAATTTCTGATTTCTCCCTCTTATCCTGTGGATAATTGTTGATAATTTTAGAATCTGACTTATGACATTGTTTGTCTTACGATGTATCGTAATACGGGCCCCTGGTGTTCAGAAATGAAATATGGGGTGTAGTATTATCAAACTGTAAAGAAATAAAGAGTCATCAGGTCCAATGGTTATAAAGCTTTTGAGAAGAGTCTTAAGTCTAGGCTCAAATCTGACCAATCAAACGCTTGAGAACGATATCAGACACATTTCACTGCTAACCCTGTACTTTATTTGTATGACACTAGGTCATTTTGTTCAATTTAACTTGTTCACTCCAAAACTTCAAATGGACAATTCCAAATTCAAATAACCTTTACCCTGCATTATTAAGCAGTTACATGCCTAAACCTGTTACCCTGTAGCCCATTTCTAGTTTTGAAGACAGGTGACCACTTCAAGCAGGTTGAAAGTAAAGCATGTTGAAAGTAAAGCAGAATGCATCTTAAGGCACATTCTGCTTTACTTTCAGCCTGCTTATAGCTACAATCTGCTAGAATGTAAAACATATTTTTTATGGTGCATAGTCATGACTGTATAGAGTGGAATTAATTTATTCAGTAGAGGTATAAGTCAAAGGCGTAAAAATGTGTGTTTATGGGGTATGGGTTTAGAGAATTTCATTCAAAGAATAACAGCTATTGCTTTTTTAACAGTTTAACAACATTGAGTTTATTTCTATTTATAGCCTATGAGATATTCAGGGTTTTTCCTTTTCTATTTATAGCCACTGGATGCCCACAACCTGCTCAGACCAGAAACAGTGGAGTCACTATTCTACTTGTATCGTCTTACAAAGGAACAAAAATACAGAGACTGGGGCTACAAAATATTCCTCGCCTTCAAAAAGCACACAAGAATAGCTGGATTTGGCTATTCCTCCATAAACAATGTGAAAAATGCTGGAAGCCCGGGCTTCAGAAACAAACTGGAAAGCTTTTTCTTAGCCGAGACTTTAAAATACTTATATTTATTATTTAGTGATGACCCAGACTTAATACCGCTGGACAAATTTGTGATTAATACTGAAGCCCATCCGTTACCAATCTCTAACTGATAGTCCTGCCAGATAGATCTGTGATTCGTGTGTGTATTTATTATAGGTTTGTGATAGAACCGATCATTCAGTGTTGGAGACGAGATGTAGCCGTATGTCAGATAAGAGGGAGTAAACTGAACAAATCCCTTATAATAGTACTAAATCCTATGGTGTTACTACTCATTAGAATCGTCTCTTTGAGAAGATTCTAATGAGTAGTCACGTCATAGGGTTTAATGCAGGAATGAATATTTTAGTTTTCAAAATACTCCCTTTATCGTTCAGTGTTGGAGAAGAGAATGGAGCTCAAATGGGAGTCAACAGAGCTCCAGATAAGATGGGGTAAACTGAACAAATTCAGCATTTTCTCCTTTATACCTGCACCAAATCCTATGGTGTGACTACTCATTAGAATCGTCTCTTTTAGAAACTAAAATCTTTATGTCTTCATTAAACTATTCGAGACGATTCTAATGAGTAGTCACACTATAGGGTTTAATGCAGACATAAAGATTCTAGATTTCAAAGTACTCCCCTTATCATTCAGTGTTGGAGAAGAGAATGAAACCGAAAAAGGAGCCAACTATTTTTCTCCTTTCTATCCCTACCAAACTGTGTGATGTGACCACACTTTGAATAATGTTTTTAACCCATTACCCCAAAAATACGCCTTTTTACACCATTGATTTATTCCTCCATTGAAGAAAATGGTTCCAATTTATACAGTCATAAATATGTGTCATAAAAAATATTTTCTTTATCAAAGCTGATGGTAGCTTAAAGCAGGCTGAAAGTAAAGCAGAACGTGCCTTAAGGCACTTTCTGCTTTACTTTCAACCTGCTTTAAGTGGTCACCTGTTTTCAAAACTAAAAACAGGTTATGGGGTAATGGGTTAAGGCAATTCTAATTAGTTGTTACATCATAGGGTTTGGTGGATATAAGGTTTTAAATATTTGAATTATTTTACTCCATAGATAAGTATTATAATGCCTTTAATTTATTTCTTTACTGAAGAAAATTGCTCACCTGTATACAGTCATAAAATCATTACAAATATTTTCTTAAAGCAGGCTGAAATCAAAGCAGAATTCTGCTCAACTTTCAGCCAGCTTTAAGCTACCATCTGCTAGAATAAAGAAAATATTTCTTATGTAACATATCCATGAATGTATAGAACGAAACTTCTTTAGCGGAGTATTTAATCTATTTATATATAAAATGTGTAAAAAGGCATATTTATGGAGTAACGAGTTAACTAGCTAAACTTTAAGTCACCACCCAACCCAGTGATGCGACAAACCTCTCATTAGAATTGGCTCTTGGAACTTATGCTATAGAGTGGTCACATCATAGGATTTAATGCATTAGCCCAGATACAAGAATTTTAGAGTTTGAAATATTTTGATTGCTGTATTGAAGCATACAGAATTTGCTTGGGTAGGCATAGATGCTGGTGTTGATGTGTAGCCTGTTCAGTTACCACTGTTTGCTAATTAGGTTAGCAGTTTGTGCAGAGTACAGTAGAGATAATGTTTTCTTTCCAAATAACCCCGGTTATGCTTTAACTATTATTTTCATGGCAAACAGTTTGAGCCAGATCAGACGCTGGGTAACCCGGCGTCTGATCAGGCTCCAAACTGTTTGCCACTCAAATTAAAACTGGTAGTCGGAATTGTCAAAAGGTTGTCATTTTTAGCTCGACTTTTTCGAAAAGTCGAGCTATTGTCGTCACCCTGTCGTCTGCGTCTGCGTCAGCGTCTGCGTCGGTTAAGTTTTTTGCTTAAGGTTTTTGTAAGAGTTGATTTCTCAATAACTATCAAAGGTATCCATTTGAAACTTGGAATAGTTGTTCAGTATCAAAAGGGCTACTCATTACAATAAGGCAGGTAACTCTGGGATTTGTCATTTCAGAGTTATTGCCCTTGTTTTATTTACTTAAAAATTATAAATTAACATATCTCAATAACTAGCAAAGATATCCATTTGAAACTTGGAATAGTTGTTCAGTATTAAAAGGGCAACTCATTACAACAAGGCAGGTAACCCTGGGATTTGTCATTTTAGAGTTATTGCCCTTGTTTTATTTACTTAAAAATGATAAATTAACATATCTCAATAACTAGCAACGGTATCCATTTGAAACTTGGAATAGTTGTTCAGGATTAAAAGGGCAACTCATTACAACAAGGCAGGTAACTCTGGGATTTGTCATTTCAGAGTTATTGCCCTTGTTTTATTTACTTCAAAATTGTAAATTAACATATCTAAATAACTATGAAAGATATTAACTTGAAACTTTGAAAAGTTATTCAATATCAAAAGGGCAACTCATTACAACAAGACAGCTAACCCTGGGATTAGTCATTTTAGAGTTATTGCCCTTGTTTTATTTACTTAAAAGTTATAAATTAACATATCTAAATAACTATGAAAGACATTAACCTGAAACTTTGAATACTTGTTAAGTATCAAAAGGACAACTCATTACAACAAGGTAGGTTACTCTGTGATTTGTAATTCCAGAGTAATTTCCCTTGATTTATTTACTTAAAACTTGTAAATTGAAATATTTTAATAACTGTCAAAGATATTAACTTGAAACTTTAAATACTTGTGTTATATCAATATGGCAACTCATTCAAACAAGAAAGGTGACCAGGAATGTGCAATTCAAGAGTTATTGTCCTTGTTTTGACTTATTGTTTACTTTAAATGGAATGTAGACTGTCCAAGTATGTTTGAGTTGTTATTGCTTACAAATTTCTATGATCAATAGGGTATTAAACACCCATACACATTCTTTAAGTTTGAAAAATGTAGCCGTCTCAAGTATATGAAAGTCGAGCGTCCAGCACCCGTTTGCGGTGCTCTCGTTAGCTCGACTATTCGAAGAATATGGAGGGCTATAACAGTCACCTCGGCGTCGGCGTTGCATTGGTTAAGGTTTTTTGTGCAACCTACAAATAAGCTTGTATTTCTACAACCAATACTTGTATTGCATTATAACTTCACCACAGCCTCCCCACTACTGCAGCAAATCATGGCTGGTAACTCTGGTTTGGATTTTGTGTGAGTTATGGCCCTTGATGGACTTAGAAATTTTGGTTATGGTTTTTTGTGCAACCTAGAAATAAGCGTATATCTCTGCAGCTGCTGCTTGTATGGGATTATAACTTCACAACAACTTTGCCACTATGCAGTCAATCAAGGCAGGTAACTCTAGTTTGCATTTTGTGTGAGTTATTGCCCTTGATGGACTTTGAAATTTTGGTTAAGGTTTTTTGTGCAACCTAGAAATAAGTTTATATTTCTGCAACTGCTGCTTGTATGGGATTATAACTTCACCACAACCTTGCCACTAGTGCAGTCAATCAAGGCAGGTAACTCAAGTTTGCATTTAGTGTGAGTTGTGGCCCTTGATGGACTTAGATATTTTGGTTAAGGTTTTTTGTGCAACCTACAAATAAGCTTATATCTCTGCAACTGCTGCTTGTATCGCATTATAACTGCACCACAACCTTTCCACTAGTGCAGTCAATCAAGGCAGTTAATTCTAGTTTGTATTTAGTGTGAGTTATGGCTTTTGATGGACTTAGAAATTACCTTATATATTAAATTAGAAATTTTATACTTAGAAATTAAAAATTATCAAATTTCCAATAACAGAAAAAACCTGAAATAGTCGAGCGTGCAATCTTGCGATGGCTCTGGTCTATATTTCATTGCAATGCGTTTGCGTTTGAACGAAAGAATTACGTTTTCTCCACTGTATTTCAGACCGGTCGATGACCATCGACGGCCATCGATTTCTTTACTGAACTCATCAGTGGTTTTTGACTTTGTTGCTAATTAGTTGCTCTGAGCATGTTATGAAAAACCTGCATTCACCCTGAGTAAAGGAGTATAATGACAAGCATGAAAGTATGTGTCATTTTACAGACAGTGTAACCATGAACAATACATTACATATTTCTTATGCAAACAACTCTGATCAGAGGGCTCCTGTAGGAGCCCTCTGACCAGGATCTGCACTGTTTGTCATTTTGCAATAAACATGTATTGCAAAAAAAATAACCCAAAATAGTAAAAAATGGACTGGACGGATTTGGAAATGGGAGTTTTCCTTTTGAAGTTTTGAGAATCAATGAATTAAGCTATGACACTTAGAGTACAGTGAGTGACAACTGGAATCAAAGTTTCCTCCTGTAGGGAAAATAAAATATTATTTTCCCCTTATAACCCCTACCTTGAACCCCTTTTATCTACTTTATCTACTCATAGACATACCTTTTCATGCCTCTAGTCGTCCCATAACCCTCTCATGGCATTATAATATATATATATCTAACAATGTCACTACATGTACCATGATGTCACTACATGTACCATGATGTCACTACATGTACCATGATGTCATTACATGAACCATGGTGTCACTACATGTACCATGATGTCACTACATGTACCATGATGTCATTACACGTACCATGATGTCACTACATGTACCATGATGTCACTACATGAACCATGATGTCACTACATGTACCATGGTGTCACTACATGTACCATGATGTCATTACATGTACCATGATGTCACTACATGTACTATGGTGTCACTACATGTACCATGATGTCACTACATGTACCATGATGTCACTACATGTACCATGGTGTCACTACATGTACCATGGTGTCACTACATGTACCATGATGTCTTCTGCACTCATTTATGAAATTTATGTGTTTGAAGCATTAATATGACTTGTCAACCATTTGGATCGTGATAAGATGCTGCATTATGCGGCATCTGATCAGGATCCAAACTTTTTGCGATTGTAAGTGTTGTAAGGCATGGCAGTGAAAGGGCTGAAGAGCTTAACCCATTACCTTATAAATATGCCTTTTTAGGCCTATAATTCATTCCTCGATTGAAGAAAATAGATTCCTTTTACACAGTCATGAATATGTACCATAAGAAATATTTCCATATCCTGGTAGATAATAGCTTAAAACAGGCTGAAAGTAAAGCAGAATGCACCTAAGGTGCATTCTGCTTTACTTTCAACATGCTTTAAGTGATAATCATTCTTTAAAGCTAGAAACAGACTATGGGGTAATGGGTTAAGGAAACAGTTTTTACATCCCAACATATGTCTTCTTATTATTGGAAAATGTCTGAAATTTGTTTTTAAGTTTCTTCAGTATTTCATCAGAGCTCCAGATAAGGGGAGTATTTCAAAAACTAAAATAATTATTTCTGCTTAAAACCCTATGGTGTCACTACTCATTAGAATCTTCTCGAAGAGACGATTCTAATGAGTAGTAACACCAAATGATTTGATGCTAAAGTAAGTGAGAAAATGTTGGATTTGTGCAGTTTACTCCCTCTTATCTGGAGCCCTGTTTCATGCCATCATCAAATATTCAACTGTGGTGCTTATGTGGAGTAGTGGACAGAGACTTCTCCTGTAAAGGAGAGTTTTAAAAGCATTAAATGAATAGTATTTTCATAGTAATTACCCTCAAATGTCATGCATTATAAGTGGATAATCCAGACATAAATTCCATATCATTTACGTTACCCCATACATAATGTAACCCAATAATATGTTAACATCACAGTTACCTGTATTTATCCATTTACTCCATACATACACATTTTAATGCATTTTACATATTCCTCCATTACAAAAAATAGTTCCAATTGATGCAACCATGAATATGTATCAAATGAAACATCTTCTTTATTCTAGCAGTTGATAGTAGAAAGTAAAGCAGAATGCTAAAATAATACTAAGATATTTCTTATGGTGCATGTTCATGACTGTATACTAGTATATTGGAACTATTTTCTTCAGTGGAGGAATAAATTAGAAGTGTAAAAAGGTAAATTCATAGGGTAATGGGTCAAAAGAATGCCTTTTTGAAACAGCTGTATTTATACTGTATGCTGATTGTATGGAAAGTTATATTTTTTGAGGGACAATCAGGGATCAAGATAAGGGGAGTATTTCAAAAATTAAAATCTTTATTTCTGCATTAAACCCTATGGTGTCACCACTCATTAGAATCGTCTCAAAGAGACGATTCTAATGAGTAGTAACACCATAGGATTTGGTTCAGTATGAGTGAAAAAATGTTGGATTTGTTCAGGTTACTCCCTCTTATCTGGAACCCTGGACAATATTCTTTATAATAAAACGTCATGCAGATGCATTGCAATAAAATGAAAAAAATTACATTTTCTTGAAAATTATATTTTTTGAAACTACATGTAAAACTCGATGCTTCGAACTCATTTAAATCAAACCGTCTGTGGAGGAATTAGTAAAAGGTCTTAAAATGCATATCTATGGAGTAAAGGGCTAGCAAGGATGGATTGAATCTATAATTCATTAGGATGGGTTGAATCTATAAATCATTAGGGTAGATTGAATCTATAAGTCATTAGGGTGGATTGAATCTATAAATCACTCATGTTGAATATAAAGATTATGTTATCTATATAGTATTTGTCTTCCTACATGATACAACAGTAATACTCATGTGGAAAAGAGTATACAGTAAAACCTCTCTGTTGCGCCCACTAAATTGTGTTAATTATTTGGTGTTTAGGACAGGTGACTGCTTAAAGCAAGATGACAGTAAAACAGAAAGCTCCTTTAAGAGCTTTCTGTTTCACTGCCACCTTGCTTTAAGCCGTCACCTGTTTATACAATCAATTAGCCTTCGTTTCTGTGGTCGTAATAGAGATTTTTAACTGAATAGTATTTGTCTTCCTACATGATGCAAAAGTAATACTCATGTGGAAAAGTGAATACATTAAAACCTCTCTGTTGCACCCACTAAATTGTGTTAGTTATTGGGTGTTTATGACAGGTGACTGCTTAAAGCAAGGTGACAGTAAAACAAAAAACTCCTTTAAGAGCTGTAAGCTGTCACCTGTTTAAACAGTCAATATGTCTTTGTTTTAGGGGTAATAATAGAGAGGTTTACTGTATAGCATTTGTCTTCCTACATGATGCAAAAGCTATACGGAAAATAGTGCCCACTAAATAAGTCTTCGTTTTAGAAGGAGCAGTCTGACCAGGGTCTACACCCTGTCTGTCCCAATACTTTAGGTCATTAGAGTACTAACATTGATGTGTTCCTGAAATTCAAAAGAAAAGTAGACAATATATTTGCCAGTAGATATTATTGCAGTGCATGTATTAGATTGGTCATGGCTGCTATATGACAATGAAAATGGTTTAATTACAATATGTATTCTGGTAAGTAAATGGTTTACATATATTATATAATATACATCAATTGGCTATACAGATGGCTGTAAGTGCTTTGTTTAATTGATAACCTTTTCCTCCTAAAGGACATATTACCTACCATATTTATGTGTGACTGTGTTTAAGGCAGGATGAGGCAAAATGAAAGTAAAGCAGAAAGCTTCTCTTGGAGCTTTCTGTTTTACTTTCATCTAGCTTCAAGCTTTCACGTGTGTTCAACACATCAATAAGTATTCATTCCTAGTGCTGTTGTGGAAGAATAAAGGCAATCTAATGCATTATCTATAGAGGACAGTGTTGATCTGCACATTTGGATAAATAACATTGGTTTGGTGTCAGTGTTGTTGTTGTCCAAATGCATCCTTTAACGCTTTGAATCCTAGTCATGCAAATAAAATGATTGTGTTCTTTGCAAACAATGTACCTGTGAAGAGTATACCTGTCTTATGCAAACAGTGAAGACCCAGATAAGAGAGCCTGATCAGGGTCTGCGCTGTTTGCCATATTGCAATACAAAAACAACCATAAATAGTGAGAGAAAAAAACAGATTGCAGCATTTGGAAGTTGGAATTTTCCATTTGAAGTTTCAGAGGGAAAAGAGTTAACTCTCTGAGGACTGTTAAAAATATTGTAATTATGACTGAAATAGCTTTTATAGGCTGTCATTGTATTAAAGGCATCTATCTCTTTTTTTCTGCGTGAATCTTTACTTATGTCTATTCTTCTTACTTTTCACGATTCTATATACTTTTATGTTAACAGCTTTGAAAGTTAAAAACAAAAATAAAGTATTCACAGTCACAACCTGCCATCACACTTAAAGCATGATGCGGTCAAGACTCGATACCTTGAACTCAAGTCATTTCGAACATATCCGTGTTTCAGGGTTGACTATGGCTATGCCACATTTTGACATACGGGCAAGTTGGACTTTAGCGAGATCAAATTATCGAACGTCAACACATGAAATATCAATAGAATTGAGTTCGAAGTTTCGAGTCTTGACTGTAAATTGTAATTTATATGAAAAGGAGAAGAATTTATATAAGTTTACCCAAACTTGTTTTCTAATCCTTATATTTATATGTGAAATTGTATGTATTGTCAGTCATGACTGTATCTATTTCGAAATAAAATATTGTTTAAACTAAAGTCAGAAACAAAATGAATACAGTGGTAAATACGCTATTCCTACCCATTTACGCTTTAATCTATGCGTAAGAAACGCATAGTGAATTGTTAACGCCTATTGATTATAACGCGTTTAAACGTGCTAATAAACGATTATACCAATGCAGGTCGGCTAAGGGGTCCGTTGGCTAAGTGATGACCCTTTCATCTGGGCTCTTTTAAACGCGTAAAGAAACGGCTAGGAAACGCGTTAAACGAAACGGATAATAAAACCCTTAAGAAACGCTTAGAGTGGGTAGGAATAGCGTATTTACCACTGTATGTCATTTTAGTCATGGCTGAAATGATTATATTGAATGTTATTGTATACATGGCTGAAATAGCTTTTAGGCGATTATCCTATACATGGCAAATATGACATTAATAAATGTCACTGTAGTCATGGATGAAACAACTGTATTGAATGTTATTGTATACATGGCTGAAATGAACATATTGAATGTTATTGTAAACTTCAGTGAAGTAGGTTATAGGTTATCATCCTGTACATGGCTAATATGAAATGAATAATAGTCATTGTAATCTTTGCTGAAATGAATATATTGAATGTTTTTGTATACATGACTGAAATAACAGAATGAATGTCTTTGTAATCATAAATGAGCTGGTCATGCTGAATATTATATGTAATCATGACTGAAATAACACAGAAGTTACCATTGTAAACGTGGCTGAAATGAATATATTGAATGTTATTGTATAAATGGCTCATTATAGAACTGGTCATGCTGAATATACTGTATATGTAATCATGGCTAAATAGTCACCATTGTAATAATGTCTGAAATTAACATACAAATTGACACTGTAATCATTATACATGTACCATAGTTGTATTCCATATTGAATGTCATTGTAATGGTGGCTGAAATAAAAATTATTTTTTAGTTTTATTATAATTATGGCTGATGTGAATAGTTTGAACATCGATGTTATCATAAATGATGTCTACATTCTAATTGTTATTGTAAATGTTGCTGAGATGAAAGTATTAAATATAAGTATGGCTAATATGTATATGACAATGTTGTTGATGTTGCTGCTATTGTTGTTATAAATACAGTAGAAACCTCTCTATCACAACCACTAAAACAAAGGGTAACTGATTGTATAAAAGACAAGTGACAGTTTAAAGCAAGGTGATAGTAGAACAAAAAACTCCTAAAGGAGGATAGCTTAAAGCAAAGTGACAGTAAAACAGAAAGCTCCTAAAGGAGCTTTCTGTTTTACTGTCATCTTGCTTTAAGCAGTCACCTGCCATAAAAAAAACAATAATTCACACAATTTAGTGGTCATAATAGAGAGGTTTTAATGTATACCTGTTCTAGTAAACAGTATTTATTAATATCACTTTATCTTGTAGTAGTAGATAGTGTTCATGGTTGATGTCTTTACTAGTATATGTAGTAATCAAACTATTTATTGTAAAGACATAAAGCTAGTAAATACTGTACTGGTTCCAGGCCTTAGTCAAATTGTATGGTACATGGAACCAGTCTACATGTAGTAGTAATCAAGCTATTTATTGTAAAGACATAAAGCTAGTAAATACTGTACTGGTTCCAGGCCTTAGTCAAATTGTATGGTACATGGAACCAGTCTACATGTAGTAGTAATCAAGCTATTTATTGTAAAGACATAAAGCTAGTAAAGCCTGTACAGGTTCCAGGCACTAGTCATATTGTATGATACATGGAACCAGTTTTAGTGTTATGACTTACCCTTTCCGCCACATACATGCCACAAATTAACTCTTTGCATGCTAATGGCGTAACCTTGATTATTGTGCAGACATTTTGGATCCTGACGAGATGCCGCACTACATGGTGTCTCATCAGGATCCAAACTTTTATACACTCTGACTGTGTCTTAAAATAGAGATGTTGAAAAAATGTATTTTTAGAACTGTAGCAGACAACGATTATTGCAAATGAAAACATTACCCTGCATGCATAGAGTTAAGCCAGAGAAATGGGTTTCGGCTTTATATGAGAGTTTGTACATAGAATTAGAGTTAAAAAGAGTGTAGAGCCAGTGCAGATATAAGTAAAGTTCTGTTTAGGTTCAGGTTTAACATGCATAGCATTTACACCTGTATTACATAAAGTATGAGTGTTGTTCAGATGTTTCCTTCTAGTCCTTAGTCATAATTATATTGACAATCAATTTTGATTTTTACAAAACTTGACAATTAGTATACGGTAAAATCTCTTTTACAACAATTAACAGGAAGGCTAATTGATTGTATAAATGCCAGGTGGCAGCTTCAATTAACGTGAAAGTAAAGGAGCTTTCTGTTTTACTTTCTCTTTGCTTCAAGCAGTCAACCTGCCTTAAAACAAAATAATATATAAATATGTTGTCAAAATAGAGAGGTTCTACTGTATATTGAAACTATGCTTTTGTTTGAGCGGGGAGTGGTTGGGTGTGCATCATTGGGATTAATATCTTAAGTACAGGGGCCCGTTTCATAAAACTTCAAACAACAATTACGGTCGTAAGTCAAAACTTTAAAATATTTAATTTCTGGTTCCTCTATCAAATCCTGTCTTGTGACATCTCTTTGGAATCATCTTTTCAAGATGATTCCAAAGAGATGTCACAAGACAGGATTAGATGGAGAAATAAATAATAATTCAGACTTTTATAATCTGACTTACAACAACATTTCAATTGTCATACAAAGTTTTATGAAACGGGCCCCAGATCTGTTCAGTTTTGTTTTTGTTTTGTTTGATAAAGTCAGCTTCTACAGAGATCTTGGGTGTGATGCCCTACTCTTATTATCGAAAGAGTTCTCTGGTTCTGTTAGATGCCCAGTGTAAAGCACTCAAACATTGGACCTCGGTTTATAAAGTCTCATCCAAAGGACTTGGTCTGGCAGATCTGTTCAGTGAAGAAGCATGAACATGCCTTGGATTTGTTATATTATGATTTTACAACGATTTAACAGTTTTTCAGTCATGTCGCGGCATCCAGCTTATCTCAGGTGGAGGAATCCCAGAAGCCCTTTATGCACTGTTTCAGGCACAAGTCGGCAACTGGGTAGAACCACTGACCTTCTTCAATCCAGCTTCTCATTAAAAATTTGAAGTGCCCAGACCGGGATTTGAACCCACAATTGGCTATTCTCCATATCTGATGATTCATTTCAATCTTGAGCATGGTGCGGTATGGACTGTCAGTTGGGGATAATGGCCAATCCTTCTATGCAGAGTACAATATTGACCAACATTTGCCCAATCTCTTTACGGGCTTACTACCTTAAAATAACATCTGGAAGTATTGTTATAGTTAATGAATATTGTGTACTTTTCTTGTATCCTTTTTTGCCTATTATTAGCACAATTTGTAAGTTACTACTGTACTGTTACTAAATTCATTAAGCCATTATCCCATAGCCTGTTTCTAGTTTTTAAGAAAGATGATCACTTAAAAAAAAGCAGGTTGCAAGAAAAGCTGAATGCGCCTTAACTCTTTGAACCCTAGTCCCGCATATAGGCGTGCTTTTCAAACAATGTACGTGTGAATATAGTACACATGTTCTATGCAAACAGTGAAGACCCAGATCAGAGGGCTCCGAAAGGAGCCCTCTGATCAGGGTCTTCACTGTTTGTCATAATGGCAAACATTGACAAAAACAACCCTTAAAAGTCAGAAATGGACTAGACTAAAATGGAAACTGGAATTATCCATTTAAAGTTTCAGGGAGGAAAGAGTTAAGGCGCATTTTGCTTTACTTTCAGCCTGCTTTTAAGCTATTATCTACTAGGATATAGAAAATATTTCTTATGATTTATATTCATCACTGTATAAAAGTGAGCTATTTTCTTCAGTGGAGGAATGAATCATAGGTGTAAAAAGGCACTGTATGTCATTTTGCATGATTTGTAAAAAAATCTCCTAAAAATTAAAAATTGGACTGAACTATATTAGAAACTGAAATTATCCAATTGAAGTTTCAGGGTCGAAAAAGTTGATTGTAGCATCAAATATAGGGTTTATAAGACAAATATTTTATATTGTACGTTGTCGACGACATCACATTCATTTGAGGTCATTACATTATTATTTCTCAGAAGAAGGCCACAGGTCGAAATATGTAAGAAGAAAAAATAAAAATAAACAACAGTGTTCAAACTTTTGACTTGTTCTCTGTGTTATATATTGTATACATTATATGTACTAAAATCCTTATGTCTGAACCATATGCTACAGTGGAGAAAACGTTTTTCTTTCCTGTTGAAACGAAACGCAAACGCAAAACACTAAAACATAGAAAAGTGCAACTTTTGGACAATTCTGTTAATTCATACTTATCTTGGTGGCAAACAGTTGAGAGCCTGATCAGACGCCGGGTTACCCGGCGTCTGATCAGGCTCCAAACTGTTTGCAACGGAAATAATAGTTAAAGCGTAAACGCGTTTATTGGGAAAGAATAACGTTTTCTTCACTGTATAATGGTGTGACTATTCATAAGAATTCTCTCAAAGAGAGTGATCATAACAAACGGTTTGATTGAGAAACAAGGGACACATTATTGTAAAAGTTTTGTACACTTCTTCTTACCTTGGTCCCTGTGGATATAAACAGTTATGTATGTTAGCACTCTGCAGGATTCTGATGGTGTTACTGTAGACCGACTCGACATGCTAGTTTTGCTGATTTCTCGTGTCCAGAACAAATCCCACCGTAACGCCATCCATGAATGTTATAGTATCATGCTGTTTTTCCATTGTAGAATTAATGTTTTAGAATGCCCCCAAAGGGAGGCATAACATTTTCTCACTGTCCATGTGTCAGTCTATTTGTGTGTGTGTGTGTGTGTGTGTGTGTGTGTGTGTGTGTGTGTGTGTGTGCATGCATGTGTACTTTTTGTTTTCTGATCTGTAATTCGAAGATTTTTCATCTGATCCTCACCAAACTTTCTGAAAAAGTTTGTTGCGCAAAATGGAGTCAAGTTCGATAACCAGCCAAATAAGACTAGGAGCTTTGGAGTTATGGCCCTTAAATTTCTCAAAATGGTGCTTAATTGGCGCTCCATGACAGTTTCCGCTCTCTAAACTGGAACAGTTTTCATAGGATATTTTGATTCCCCTCCCTGTGCCATCGAGGCATTTGTGTATCTAGGACACACTACTTGTTGTGTGTAGATGAATTATAATTTAGCCTGAAGCTCATTATTGGTAAATCTTTTTTATAATATTTGCATACAGTTTTAATTCAGATGAGATGCCAGGTGCGGATTACTTGATATTGCGTATATATTTATTTTTTGACTGCAGAAAGCAAGATTAAAACAGAAAGCCCCTTGGCTCTTTACTCCATAGCCTGTTTCTACTTTCTAGTATTGAAGATAGGTGACTACTTAAAGCAGGTTGAAAGTAAAGCAGAATGCACCGGAAGGTGCATTCTGCTTAACTTTAAGCCTGCTTTAAGCTATAATCTGCTGAAAAAATAAATATTAAGTTAAATGTGTTAAGCAGGCATCTATGGAGTAACGGGTTAAGGAGCTTTCTACTTGACTCCCATCTTGCTTTATACTACCACCTGTACTAAAGTTAATAAGTGAATCCTCATTTGAATAAAGAATATGGACATACAGTAAAACCTCTCTATTATAACCACTAAAATGAAGGCTATGATTATATAAAAGACAGGGAACAGCTCAAAGCAAGGTGACAGTAACACAGAAATCTCCTACAGGACATTCTACCTGTCAAAAACACCTAAACATTTTGTTGTTGAATAAAGAGATTTTACTGTTTTTTAAACAGAACAAGGTAGGTGTGTCCTTATTAATTCATCAATGCCTAGTGATACATATACATGTATGCATCATTTACAAACTCAACTTGTGAAGAGTACACTTGTCCTATCCAAACTATAAGAGCCATCTGACCAAGGTCTGCACTGTTTGTCAGTTTTTCATATATATGGCAGAAAACGACCATACACAGTCATAAATGGACTAGAACTTAATGGAAACTGGCATTTTTCATTAAAAGTTGCAGTAAATACCAGTGAGACCCACCGAAAGATATATTTTCTATATCCTAGCAGTTAATAGTTTAAAGCATGCTGAAAGTAAAGCAGAATGTGCCTTAAGGCACATTCTGCTTTACTTTCAACCTGCTCTTAGTACTCACTTGTCTTCAAAACTAGAAACAAGCTAAGAGGTAATGGGTTAAAGCAAGATCAAAGTAAAACAGAAAAATCCTAAAGGCTGTTTTACTTTCACATTGCTTTAAGCATTCACCTGTCATAAACACCTTAAATTAACACAATTTAGTGGTTGTAATCAAGAGGTTTTACTGTAATGCCACTGTCTGAGAAATAATGTTTCTGTAGTAAAGTCTATGTAGATCCAGATTATGTGTGAGAATACATGAATATAAAGTAAAACCTCTCTATTACTATCACTGAAATTAAAACTAATTGACTATACAAGACAGGTGTCAGCTTAAAGCAATGTGACAGTAAAGTAGAAAGCTCTGCAGCTTTCTGTTTGACTGTCACCTTGCTTTAAGCAGGTACCTGCCTTAAACCTCTAAATATTAACACAATTGGTGATTGTAATGGAGAGGTTTTGCTGTACTAACAAAGTCTTAGAGATACTGTTTGTTTTTTACAGTTTATGTAGAGTGTATGTTTATGTAGATTGTATATGTGTGAGAATACATGTATATACAGTAAAACTTCTCTATTACGATCATGAAAATGAAGACAAATTGATTGTATACAAGGCAGTTGTCTGCTTATAGCAAGGTGCCAGTAAAGTAGAAAGCTCCTAAAGCAGCTTTGTTTTACTGTCACCTTGCTTTAAGCAGTCACCTGCCTTAAATACCTAAAAACTAACACAATTTGGTCATTGTGTTAATTA
This sequence comes from Gari tellinella, assembly GCA_922989275.2. Classification (NCBI taxonomy): domain Eukaryota; kingdom Metazoa; phylum Mollusca; class Bivalvia; order Cardiida; family Psammobiidae; genus Gari; species Gari tellinella. The sequence goes on along the minus strand of OV277865.1, from coordinate 68,693,144 downwards.
TTAGGTGTTTATGACAGGAGCTTTCTGCTTAACTGTCACCTTGCTTTAAGCTGTAACCTGCCTTATATATATAAGTTATATTCAATCAATTAGCGTTCATTTTAGTTTTCTAATAAAAAGGTTTTACTGTACTGACAATGTGTGAGAGACAAAGTTTTCTGTAATACAGTTTATGTAGATTGTATATGTGAGAAGATATGTGATAATTTATTGGTTGTTTGTAGTAAGAAGGAATACATGGAATATAAACTGGAGAATAAAGCTTGACCATAATTATAATCTTGATGTTTCTTTGTGATGTGAAGCCAAGCATACAGTCAAACTTCGATATCTAATCTCAAATTTGGCCTGTTGTAAAGCAAGTATAAATGTTGGAGCAGGGCTGCCATAAAGTTGACATGAAAAATCCTAAGATTTTCAAATTTGCATTTTTCAAGTGCGATTTTACGAATCGTACCATTACCCCATAGCCTGTTTCTAGTTTTGTTGACATGCAACTACTTAAAGCAGGCTGTAAGTAAAGCAGAATGCGCCTAAAGGCGCATTCTGCTGTACTTTCAGCCTGCTTTAAGCTACTATAAACTGGAAAAAAATCCGAAGATTTAGGAAAAATCCAGAGAAATGGCAGCCCTGTTGGAGGTAACACTGTTACACACGAGGGCGCTAAACGGAGAATATAAGACCGTGTCGAGCGATTAACATTTGCTAAAGTATTTCCATTTTTAGCTCGCCTGAACGAAGTACATGACGAGCTTTTGCAATACCCCCGGTGTAGTCGTCTTCGTCGTCGTCGTTATTGTCGTTGTCGTTGTCATCGGGCGTCGTCGTGAACGGCGTAAACAATTTTAAGAAAATGTCTATAACTTCTATGTCCCTTGAGGTATTGCTTTCATAGTTGGTATGTGTGTGTATATTGACAAAACCTTTCCATGCACAGAAATTTTTTACCCCTGTGACCTTGACCTTGAACTTAGGGCCCGCGTTTAGGTTTCGAAATCTGTGTTTAGGTTTCGAAAAATGCCTATAACTTCTATGTCTCTTGAGGTATTGCTTTCATAGTTGGTATGTGTGTGTATATGGACAAGACCTTTCCATGCACAGAAAAATTTGGACCCCTGTGACCTTGACCTTGATCTTAGGGCCCGCGTTTAGGTTTCGAAATCTGTGTTTAGGTTTTCAAAAAATGCCTATAACTTCTATGTCTCTTAAGGTATTGCTTTCATAGTTTGTATGTGTGTGTATATGGATAAGACCTTTCCATGCACAGAAAAATTTGGACCCCTTTGACCTTGACCTTGAACTTAGGGCCCGTGTTTAGGTTTCGAAATCTGTGTTTAGGTTTCGAAAAATGCCTATAACTTCTATGTCCCTTGAGGTATTGCTTTCATAGTTGGTATGTGTGTGTATATTAACAATACCTTTCCATGCACAGAAAAATTTGGACCCCTGTGACCTTGCCCTTGAACTTAGGGCTCGCGTATAGGTTTCGAAATCTGTGTTTAGATTTCGAAAAATGCCTATAACTTCTATGTCTCTTGAGGTATTGCTTTCATAGTTTGTATGTGTGTGTATATGGACAAGACCTTTCCATACACAGAAAAATTTGGACCCTTGTGACCTTGACCTTGAACTTAGGGCTCGTGTTTAGGTTTCGAAATCTGTGTTTAGGTTTTCGAAAAATGCCTATAACTTCTATGTCTCTTAAGGTATTGCTTTCATAGTTGGTATGTGTGTATATGGATAAGACCTTTCCATGCACAGAAAAATTTTGACCCCTTTGACCTTGACCTTGAACTTAGGGCCCGTGTTTAGGTTTCGAAATCTGTGTTTAGGTTTCGAAAAATGCCTATAACTTCTATGTCTCTTTAGGTATTGCTTTCATAATTTGTATGTTTGTGTATATGGATAAGACCTTTCCATGCACAGAAAAATTTGGACCCCTTTGACCTTGACCTTGAACTTAGGGCCCGTGTTTAGGTTTCGAAATCTGTGTTTAGGTTTCGAAAAATGCCTATAACTTCTATGTCCCTTGAGGTATTGCTTTCATAGTTGGTATGTGTGTGTATATGGACAAGACCTTTCCATGCACAGAAAAATTTGGACCCCTGTGACCTTGACCTTGAACTTAGGGCCCGCGTTTAGGTTTCGAAATCTGTGTTTAGATTTCGAAAAATGCCTATAACTTCTATGTCTCTTGAGGTATTGCTTTCATAGTTGGTATGTGTGTGTATATGGACAAGTCCTTTCCATACACAGAAAAATTTGGACCCTTGTGACCTTGACCTTGAACTTAGGGCCTGTGTTTAGGTTTCGAAATCTGTGTTTAGGTTTTCGAAAAATGCCTATAACTTCTATGTCTCTTAAGGTATTGCTTTCATAGTTGGTATGTGTGTATATGGATAAGACCTTTCCATGCACAGAAACATTTGGACCCCTTTGACCTTGACCTTGAACTTAGGGCCCGTTTTTAGGTTTCGAAATCTGTGTTCAGGTTTCGAAAAATGCCTATAACTTCTATGTCTCTTTAGGTATTGCTTTCATAGTTTGTATGTTTGTGTATATGGATAAGACCTTTCCATGCACAGAAAAATTTGGACCCCTTTGACCTTGACCTTGAACTTAGGGCCCGTGTTTAGGTTTCGAAATCTGTGTTTAGGTTTCGAAAAATGCCTATAACTTCTATGTCCCTTGAGGTATTGCTTTCATAGTTAGTATGTGTGTGTACATGGACAAGACCTTTCCATGCACAGAAAATTTGGACCCCTTTGACCTTGACCTTGAACTTAGGGCCCGTGTTTAGGTTTCGAAATCTGTGTTTAGGTTTCGAAAAATGCCTATAACTTCTATGTCTCTTTAGGTATTGCTTTCATAGTTTGTATGTGTGTGTATATGGATAAGACCCTTTCCATGCACAGAAAAATTTGGACCCCTTTGACCTTGACCTTGAACTTAGGGCCCGTGTTTAGGTTTCGAAATCTGTGTTTAGGTTTCGAAAAATGCCTATAACTTCTATGTCCCTTGAGGTATTGCTTTCATAGTTGGTATGTGTGTGTATATGGACAAGACCTTTCCATGCACAGAAAAATTTGGACCCTTGTGACCTGGACCTTGAACTTAGGGCCCGTGTTTAGGTTTCGAAATCTGTGTTTTGGTTTGGAAAAATGCCTGTGACTTCTATGTCTCTTGAGGTATTGCTTTCATAGTTGGTATGTGTGTGTATATGGACAAGACCTTTCCATGCACAGAAAAATTTGGACCCCTGTGACTTTGACCTTGAACTTTGGGCCCGCGTTTAGGTTTCGAAATCTGTGTTTAGGTTTCGAAAAATGCCTATAACTTCTATGTCTCTTGAGGTATTGCTTTCATAGTTGGTATGTGTGTGTATATGGACAAAACCTTTCCATGCACATAAAAATTGGACCCCTGTGACCTTGACCTTGAACTTAGGGCCCGCGATTAGGTTTCGAAATCTGTGTTTAGGTTTTCGAAAAATGCCTAAAACTTCTGTCTCTTAAGGTATTGCTTTCATAGTTTGTATGTGTGTGTATATGGATAAGACCTTTCCATGCACAGAAAAATTTGGACCCATTTGACCTTGACCTTGAACTTAGGGCCCGTAATAGGTTTCGAAATCTGTGATTAGGTTTCGAAAAATGCCTATAACTTCTATGTCCCTTGAGGTATTGCTTTCATAGTTGGTATATGTGTGTATATGGACAATACCTTTCCATGCACAGAAAAATTTGGACCCTTGTGACCTTGACCTTGAACTTAGGGCCCGTGTTTAGGTTTCGAAATCTGTGTTTACGTTTCGAAAAATGCCTGTAACTTCTATGTCTCTTGAGGTATTGCTTTCATAGTTGGTATGTGTGTGTATATGGACAAGACCTTTTCCATGCACAGAAAAATTTGGACCCCTGTGACCTTGACCTTGAACTTAGGGCCCACGTTTAGGTTTCGAAATCTGTGTTTAGGTTTCGAAAAATGCCTATAACTTCTATGTCCATTCAGGTATTGCTTTCATAGTTTGTATGTGTGTGTATATAGATAAGACCTTTCCATGCACAGAAAAACTTGGACCCCTTTGACCTTGACCTTGAACTTAGGGTCCGCGTGTAGGTTTCGAAATCTGTGTTTAGGTTTTGAAAAATGCCTATAACTTTTATGTCCCTTGAGGTATTGCTTTCATAGTTGGTATGTGTGTGTATATGGACAAGACCTTTCCATGCACAGAAAAAACTTGGACCCCTGTGACCTTGACCTTGAACTTAGGGTCCGCATTTAGGTTTCGAAATCTGTGTTTAGGTTTTGAAAAATGCCTATAACTTCTATGTCCCTTGAGGTATTGCTTTCAAAGTTGGTATGTGTGTGTATATGGACAAGACCTTTCCATGCACAGAAAAAGTTGGACCCCTGTGACCTTGACCTTGAACTGAGATCCAGGGTTTAAGGATTCGAAATATGTGTTTAGGTTTCGAAAAACGTTTATAATTCCTATGTCCCTCATATTTAATTCGCATGTGTATATTGACAAGACGTTTCCATGCAGGCAAAAAGCTTGACCTCGGTGACCTTGAGTGTGCTTTTAAGTTTCTAAATGTGCCGATGGCGAGCTTTGTTGTCTCTGTGACAACTCTTGTTAATAGATTATAATTTGTATACTTACAAACATACAGTATATGGGGACTTATTAGGCTCCATTAGACGTAAAACCTCTCTATCAAGACCACTAAAGGAAGGCTGCTTGGTTGTTTAAATGGCAAATAACAGCTTTAAGTAACGTGAAATTGAAATATAAAGCTTCTGGAGAGAGGCTGTTCATTGTACACTGTAGTTGATATATGAAACAACTTACAGGAAACTCGAAACGTGACTTTATAAAATGTGTAATTCTGCATTAAGTAGTCATTTGCCTTGGGAGACAATACATTATATACACAAAAAAATCATTCGATATTTTGTTTTGAAAACAGAAAGAAAACCGGAAAAAGAAAATACATGTAAAAATCAACTTTTTTTCAGCCTTACTGATAAATGTAGGTAACTTTATTCACTGCATACGTCCTAACAACAAAGAGCCGACGTGTTCCAGGTCTCCTGGGGCCCGTTTTACTAAACAACTTACGCAAAATTTTTGCGTAAGTCAAAATCGTTTAACTCTTATTTTTCGATCATAAACGTTTGCAAACAGCAAATAGCCAGATCAGAGTACGCGCTTAAAGCGCGTCCTCTGATCTGGCTATTTGCTGTTTGTAGCAAGTGATAATAAAAAATATAAATTAAAATTTAAAATTTTGACTTACGCAAAAATTTTGCGTAAGTAGTTTAGTAAAACGGGCCCCTGGTGTCTGCTCAGACAACAAACTGTTTGCCGAGAAATATTCATGTTTTTAAAAAATTGTCATTTTCTGCATACCGTTTCGTTTAAATGGAATAAAATAGCATCTCCACTATATCTTTATAGTACTATTAACCATTTCACTCTCAATGACGCCATAAAGCGCGTTTGCAAAAAGTTTAGGTCCTGACCTATCATTACTAATTTAGCCATGCGCACTCTCCCCGTCGTGTGAAAGCCAATTGTGGTGTCTACGACGTATATATTCAGATTCAGATTCAGACCAGAACCCGCGTAAAGCGGTGTCTGATCAGGACCCAAACTGTTTGACACTGTTATCGATATCAGATCTATTAAGTCATACAACCTTAAATCTGACGTTGAAACGTACTGGAGCAGACGATAATAAAACGGTGAAGGGGTAAGGATCTCCCGAATAATTTCAGCAAAAAGGGTTAAATAGCCCACTGAAAAAACTCTTTATGGTATAGGCCTAACCTTATAGGAGCGACTTTTAGCGCATTCATTTTATTCATCCGCCAATGAAAATAGTTCCACTTTATACTGTCATGAATATGTACTATAAGAAATACTTTCTGTATACTAGCAGATATTAACTTAAAGTAGGCTGAAAGTAAAGCAGAATGTGCCATAGGGCACATTAATTCTGCTTTACTTTCAGCCTGCTTTATTAGGTCACATATCTTAAATACTAGAAACAGGCTATGGGTTAAAGAGATAGACAAAAGATATACAGCACATGCGTTTATTGTGATAGGAATCGGAATCGGAGAATTTAAAATTCTGAAGGATTATTTTCGTTTGTACAGATCTTGGATTCTATTCAGTAGTCGAGTTGATAAGCAGCTGATCAGGATCAAAAATGTAATTTATCAGACAGAACCGGTAACTGTCAGAATTCGACGACTGTCATATTTCGAACTTCTGTTGCTTGAACCATTTTTATCAAATAGTAGAAAGAACAGGGTGAGAGAAAAAACACAACCGTGTGCGAAAGGCAAGTGCAAAAGGCGAAGTCAAGCAACACCACCGGAAAGGGAGATGTTGGTTAGTCCCACAAGAGAGACATATTTTCTTTACAACTATTGCACGAATTAATTTCAAAACAGCTTGAATCCAGATCAGACGCCGCGTTACGCCAGGTTTATGTTTACTAATTTGGATTGTGATCCTACAGACAGTGATCAGTGGGCTCCTATATCCACGAGTCCTGTGATCTGGGTTTAAACAGTTTGCATAGGTCAAGTGTACACTGTTTGTAAATGACGCGTGTATTCGTCACTAGGTTCAATGGGTTAAGGGGGTAGGTGCACCTTGGTAAAGTAAATACCAAATTCTTCAAACTTTGCATACTGATAGTAAAATTAGTTTCTATGACAAAGCTGGTGAAAAAAGTGGGGGTACCGGACCTTTCTTTTTCACAATTTGAGATTTTTCAAGGCTACCCCCCTAAAATTGAAGCTTCATAAAAACTCCTACTTTTTTGTACTACGGTTTTTCAATCTTTATTTAAACAATCTATTTGTACCAAAAGTATCCTAATTTATATTACCATAGTAAGAATAAAGCCTGAAAATAATGTTTTTTCAAGATCCAAAATAAAAATATTTGATTTCACCAGAAAGGAGTAAAATTTACCCCACCCACTTTTTTATAATGGGAGAATAAGGCACTGTGAAAATTGCCCTACAAATTGTAGCAAACTAAATACCAAATTTTTTATTTGTTGTTTTTAGCCTTGCAAACAAAAAGTTTTAGTGAAATAGCAAATAAAAACACAGGGTCCCGTACCTTTTAAAAAAGATATAGATCATTTTATAAAAAAAAATCAATTTTTTCTCATTTTTTCAATTTTTTGTGTACTTTTACCAAAAATATTTTTTTTCCAAAAAATTTCATTTTATCTATTGATTTATCTATAATTTATACTAAAACTGTACTACCATGAAAATTTCATACGTATATTCTGAGAAATTGAAATGATATCGGATGTAACAAATACAACCTACCTATGAAAACAGTGTATGCTGTTAACTACGAATAGGACATAAAACTTAAAAAGTCCCTTCCGGAACGAAAATCCAATTTTTTCCCGGGAAAATAGTGTTTTATTACTGTATGCATTCACCAAAAATGAGTTCTTACCATTTTTTTGAAAACGAGTTCGTAAAATTTTTCGGAAATTTCATAATGCTCAAAAAGACAGGCCGACATCCTTAAAACCAATTAGCTGCATTTTTCTGACAAATTTTGTGGGAGATGGATGTTTTGATCTAGATCTACATGGGTATTTAAGCCATCTTACAGTAACGTGTCGTCAAATCGGGACTTTCACAACAAATAAGCACAGTAGCTGATCATGTTTAGGAGATATCCTCCGCAATGATTTGTATTAGCTATGGTATACATGGTCTCTGTCCTCCGGACAAGGCTTTTGTACAATTGACGTCAAAGGTCAAGGTCACAGTGACCTGAACATGGTATATGACACTTAGAAATACAAATACAACTTTTATTTATAGTCGGTGAGTCATAACATTGAGAAAATATAAGCTATGTATATCTTTTGACCGACATAACAAAAACAGTTATAGCATGTAGACATAAAATATATAAGAAAAGTTATCACGAAATTGTCAAATTTGTCAAAATTCTCGAATATTAAATTGCACTTATACCCTTCAATAATCATCTCATGATATAAATTTAGAAAAGTGTATAACATGAAGGAAGATCAAAGTCAGCTTTGCCTGCTGGTCGCGACTTTATTGATTTTTGCAAACAGTTTAGATCCAGATCAGACGCCGCGTAACGCGGTGTCCGATCTGGATCCAACCCGTTTGACACTCGTCTTTCGGTTTATTTACTTCAAAAATGTATAAATCTAAATTTAACAAACTTTGCAGACGACAATTTCAAAGCAGACGACATATTGCCGCAGTATAAGGGTTAATTCTAGTAAAATTTATATAGACATTGCCATCCCAAGTTGCATTCACACATCAACACACATCAAATTTGCTATCCCTAGTTGATAACAAGGTGTCCGGCTCAAAAAAAATAAAAACTTGTTTTTGTCTACTGTAGTTTTAGATCTATGATATAAATCTTATATATGATAGATCAATAGATCTAGCACTACAGTAGACACTTATTTATGAGACGGACACCTATGATTGATAAAGTATAGGAGATTTGCTCCGGGAAAGGTTTTTTTGTACAATTGAGGTCAAAGGTCAATGTCAAGGTCACAGTGACCTGAAAATGGTATGTGACACTCAACATTCCCAAGCTGTATTCACACGTCAAATTTGCTATCCCTAATTGATATGTATACAGGAGATATGCTCTGGCTCTGGGCAAGTTTTTTGTACAATTGAGGTCAAAGGTTTGGCGAACATGGACGTGAAAATCTGCGGGGAAGAAATCTGAAGACAAAAATCCAGTTACATCGAAGGAAACTTGAATAATATTTTGAAAACAACAGTGCTAAAAGAACAATAACATAACAGACTATCGTTTAGACATAAATTTATTTCGGAAAATCAAAACAGTAGTCGAAAAATTGGAAACATAGGGAAAGTACAAGGCATGGTCTTTGGCGCTTTTTGAACGGCCATTCCAAATTCCAAATTTTCAAATTCAAAGTTCATTAAATATCTAAGTGGCACTTTTGGGTAATAGTCAAACATAATTAATTGCATTTGCATCAGGAAGTGTGGGTGAATCTCATAATAACTTATATTAGGAAGTATAAAAACCTGACTAAAATTAGTTTGAACTTTTTATTTTTAAAGGAAACGGATTGAACAAATAAAGCATAAATAAGACAGTAAATATTTTGTTTTTACCAAGAGCAATATAGTTAAAGTAGTTTTAATATTTTATAAGGTATTTCAGATTCCAGAAGGTAGGAAAACTGTTATTTCATTGTTAGTATTCTGCTTGCTAAAACTGGTACTACCATCCCAGTTTCATTTTTCATTTTTGATTTAAAACGGTAATACGAATAACATGTAAAGGTAGGGCGCTATCCCAGAAAGTGGCTGCTGCAGGAGTGACGAACTGACGTACCCTGCAGTAAGCGCTTTCTCCTACCCCTTGGGGAATATGAATTTTTTTTAGTTTATTCATTGTACATACTGGTTGTTTTAGATGTACAGTTACATTTTTATTATAAGATTGTGAGGGAGTTCCATGAGATCAAGAATACAAGAAGATAAAATGAATCACGTGTAGTTGAAAATTAGTCATAAATTATAAAATGCTCTGTGAAATTCCATAACAAACAAAAAATTAAAACTCTGTAACTGTCCCTCCTGTGCTGCATGGACTGCTTGCCAATAAAAGAGGTTGAGGAGTTTTTGAGTAAAGAGCTCAACAAAGATTTAGAATCAAAGTACGAGCGAGTAGTCATACTGAGTGACAGTAAGGGAAAATATCTGGAAGCAGAGTACGAGGGACTGAGAGGGAAGCCAGAGGAGTTTTTGTGGTGGACCTGTAGTGGAAGAGACACCAAAGCAGGGGTCAAGTTCCTAATTGATAACATACATAAAATTAGAGACGGAAAAAAAACTATAGTACTCTTTTGGCATTTCACTTGCAACGTTACTAGGAAAATTGACAGACTAATATACAAGAGATATGACAGTAGTGAAGACTTGTTAGCAAATTTAAAGCCATTTTTAGAAACTTTGGAGACAGTACACAAAACTGAGGAAAATATTGATTTGGGTATATTAGAAACACCACCTGTCTTCACTAGGGAATGGAATAAGGGGAAACATGCACATGACTGGGAATTAATCGACGACAGTGACTTACATAGACAGATTTCTGACCTCAATGACCTTATTAAAAACTTCAACACCAAACTAGGCTTTAGATCACCCAGATTCACAATCGATTTCATCCACAGAAGAAGAAACAAGAAAAAGGCACAAACTAAAATCAATCTGGACCCAATTTTGTTAAAAGATGGAGTTCATCCAATTGGCATAGTTGCAAAATGTGGATGATCAAAATACTTCAATCAGTATCCTCATAAAAGAATAAAATCAACTTAGGGTATAAGTAGCAGAAATAAAGTAACGTAACCCCCCCCCCCCCCCCCTCAATTTTTTTTTTTAATAATTATATACACACCAATTAGCATTTCAGCATGGGTAATCAGTGTGTGACAAACTGATGTACCACTGTTAAAGTTCATGTGTGTGACAAACAGATGTACCACTGAACGAACGCATGCTGATCTGTAGACCAGATGGAGAATCACGTTTATTGAAACCAAAAATGGAATTTGCATAATCCTTAAGTGTGCATAAATTTCCAGTGAGTGACAAACTGATGTACCACTGCTTTAAATGTAGACTAAATGTAGAGTAATAAACATATGGTAAAGCAGATATCTTGAACCCAGTGTGTGACAAACTGATGTACCACTGTTTAATATTAATATAAGAAGCTAGTAAGGTTAAGTCGGTGTAAAGGAATAAAAATGGCAACTGGTGGAGATTTCACCCATAGTACTCCCTTAAGGGGAAATAGTGCTGTTCAATCAGGAGCAGATAGAAGGTCACTCTTCAATAATGCAGACATGGAGCTTAAAAGAAAAAGACTTATGAGCCCAGAAATGACTAATCTGTGTGTAAAATGTGAAAGAACACTAAATGAAAATACGGTGGAATGTGGAAACTGTGGATTAAAATTCTGCATTAAATGTACAGGTATGACAGTTGTAGGTCTGAACATGATCAAATCAGGTGCAATCCCTGACTATACTTATCAATGTAAGTGGTGCAAAAATACAATGCCAACATTGGAAAACATTGATAAGAAATTGACTATTATGAATAGCCACAATGAAACTAGATTCAAGGAAATGGAAGACAGGCTGCAGAAAATGGACCTCAAAACTGAGGAATCCATAAAAGAGAAAATGAAGGGTACAAAATCAGAAATTTTAAGTGAAATTGATGAGAGAATAAAGACAGTGGTGGACGAAAGGACCAAAGAAATGGACGATAGAAGAAGGAGAGAGTTAAATGTGATGGTTTTCAATCTACCCGAGGGCTTGCACAAAGAAGGCATAAAAAACAAGGAGGAAGATGAGTCCGCTATAAGATCTATAGCTTCTGACATAGGAATTGAAGACATCAAATTAATAACACAGTATAGATTAGGTAAAAGGCAGTTAACTAAAATAAGACCACTTAGACTAGTAGTACAAAATCCTAAAGAAAGGAAATTTCTACTTGATAATTCAAAAGAAATAAAAAACAAAGCGTTGCCCAAATACAAAAGAGTAATCTTCTTTAAAGACCTGACGGATGATCAAAGAGCCGAAAGAAAAACAAAGCGGGAGAGAACAGCCAATCGGGAGGTAAATGAAAGACAGATGGAAGTACATCCACCGTATAATAGGAGATTAGCAGAAAGGCTACATAACTCCGTAGTCAACGGTAATATATCGAGCTTATCCCAAGAAGGGGCAGACCCGTTTGGTGATGAAACGGTGATGGATTTGAGCTCTCTACATGAGAAAACTGTGATTGGTGGAATCCAGTTGGACACTTACAGGACAGCCAGTGTGGCTAGTAAGGATTGTGTTGAAACCACAAACGTGGGGACAGATAAGCAGTGTGACCACTGATTGTTTTAACAATGTACATACGGGTAAAAGTTTTAACGTGATTAACAAACGAACTAGTTACAAAGATGGAAGTCATACTCTAATACCAAATGATAACATTAAGATACTATATACAAACGCAGACTGCTTGACAAAGAGTAAAATATTAGAACTTGAAAACTTAGTAATAGAAACTAAATCTGACATATTGGCGGTTACAGAAATATTCCCGAAATTTACAAATAACCCATGTCAATTAGATGAAATGTATAAGATACAGGGATATAACATATTTAAATCTAAAGAAACAAAAGGTAGAGGAGTAGCGATATATGTAAAAAATGATTTGAGAGCCAATGAAATAGAATTTGAAAATGAATTCCAAGAGGCAATCTGGTTGGAATTCGAAATGCCAGATGCCGATAAACTGCTGTTAGGATGTATTTACAGAAGTCCTAACAGTGATAACACTAATAATGACAATCTTTTATCATTACTCCAAAAAGCAGTTAAATCAAATTACTCTAGAATAATGGTGGTAGGAGATTTTAACTATAGAGTAATAAATTGGGAATTGTGGTCAACAGATAAGGGAATAAATCACAGTGAGTTTAAATTTCTAGAAGGCATAAAGGATTTATACTTACACCAACATGTCAAAAACTTTACTAGATTTAGAGAAGGTAATAAGCCATCAATACTAGATTTAGTTTTCACAAACGAGGAAAATATGGTTGAAGAAATTATATATAAACCAGGTATAGGGAAGAGTGACCATGTGGTCTTAGAGTATGATTTAATTTGTAAACTAAACTGTAAAAAGAATTTATCTCCAAAATACCAATACAGTAAAGGAAACTATGAATCTATAACTAGGGAAATACAAAAAACTGACTGGGAATTACTGGATAACATGGGGATTCAAATGGCGTGGGAGGTATTTGCAGAGCACCTTTCCATTATAATTGAGCAAAATATTCCATTAAGCACAAACCATCCAAGCCATAGGAACCCGCACGTAGACAGTGAAACTAGGTCGGCCATCAGAAACAAACATACAAAATGGGTTAAATACCAACACTGTAGGAACCACATAACCTTTAACGAATACAAAATATCAAGAAATAAAGCAACGTACCAACTAAGGAAATCAAAATACAATCATGAAAAGCGCATAGCAGAAAACATTAAGGATAATCCTAAACAGTTTTGGAAATATGTCAGATCTAAAACAAAAACTCCGACAGGAGTTGATGTAGTGGAAGTAGATGGGGAAACAATTCAGGATGATAAACAAATAGCAGAGGCCTTCAATAGACACTTTGTAACTGTGTTTACAAAGGAGGACACCACTATCCCAAGAGTAACAGAAAAAACTGATAGCATACTAATGGATCTTGAAGTAAATGAGGAAATAGTTATGGCAGTGATTCAACAACTAAACACCAATAAAGCACAGGGACCGGATGGGATACACCCTAGAGTTATTCATGATTGCAGAGAATCTATAGTAAAACCCCTATGCAAGTTATTTAGGAAATCTCTGGATGAAGGGAAACTCCCAAATGAATGGAAGAATGCCAATGTGAGCTCTATCTACAAGGCCGGGAAAAAGAAAAATGTAGAGAACTACAGGCCAATAAGCGTTACTTCTATATGTTGTAGATTAATGGAAAAAATAATAAGAAATGTAATAATGAATCACTTAGAAACAAATTCCCTCTTATCAATATACCAACATGGCTTTAGAAAGCATAGATCATGCAATACTCAATTACTTGAATGCATTGAAGATTGGTCCAAAGCATTTGATGAAAATAAAGAAACAGATATCGTCTATTTAGACTTCAAAGCTGCATTCGACAAAGTACCCCATAAAAGACTCTTGGAAAAGGTAAAAAGTTTGGGGATCAAAGGAAAAATTTATTCATGGCTAGAAAACTTTTTGAGCAACAGAAGGCAACGTGTAGTGGTAGGGGGAGAAAAATCTTCCTGGCAAAACGTAACAAGTGGAGTCCCACAAGGTAGTGTATTAGGACCGTTACTTTTCCTAATTTACATAAATGATTTGCCAGATGCAATAGAATGCACAATTAAACTTTTTGCAGATGATACAAAATTATATTCAATCCAGGAAAAAACAAAGGATGAAGAAAAACTACAAAATAGCATATTTGACGCATGTCGATGGTCAGAAAAATGGCAAATGATCTTTAATATAAAAAAATGTAAATCAATGCACATAGGAAATTCCCTTGCAAATGAATATTTTATGATCTCTCCCGATAAAAGCATAGAAAAAATTACTCAAACAACCTCAGAAAAAGACTTGGGAGTCGAATTTGACAACAAATTAAAATTTGATAAACACATTTATACTAAGATAAATAAGGCAAATAGTATTCTAGGGCTAATAGCAAAAACATTCACGTGTGTTTCAAGGGACGTGTTCCTCCATCTGTTCAAAGCTATGGTGAGGCCCCATTTAGAGTATGCATCAGTAATATGGTCCCCTCACTACAAAAAGTATAACGTTGCAATTGAAAATGTCCAAAGAAGGGCGACAAGAATGCTAAAAAATCTAAGAGACAGTAGCTACAGTGAGAGGTTAAGGCAGCTAGGCATTCCAACCCTGGAGTACAGGAGGGACAGGGCAGATGTAATCCAAGCTTATAAAATATTGAATGGGTTAGATAAAACATCTGCCAACCTACTATTAGTAAGAGGTGACAATATAACAAGAGGGAATAACATGAAACTCATTAAACCCAGAGCAAGAACAGAATTAAGAAGGGGTGTATTCATTCATAGAGTCATTGATCTATGGAACTCCCTTCCAAACAGTGTAGTCCAAGCACCCACTCTCAATACATTCAAATCAAGGTTGAATGGGTACTGGGGGGTCACCAATAAACCTAATAAGTTTTATGCCGAGTGCTTTAACCCATAGTTTGGTTCCAATTATGTAAAAACCGACTACAATATGAACATTATATAACCAGTGTAAATAGATTGTACATAATAAAAGGGAGCTCTTAAGTTCCAGATAGATATAAATGTATTTTAACCCGTTAAATGAAAATAAATATATGGAGCAATATTAAAAAAGTGAAGTGAATATATAAGCCAACCGCAGCGAAAAAGAAAATTCATCGGAGGAAAACGCATCCAAAAGGGCCAAAGAAGTGGAAAACGCTTATGCATCCTTAGATGCATCTGGCCTCGATACTACATGAACTACATGAATATCAAGGTCACATTGACCTGAACATGGAATTGCGACACCCCACAATCCCGAGATCGATGTATCCACACATCAAATGACATGTCCTACAAGTCCGCAAATCTCACCATATTTTATGCTAGTCGGCGTATTCGTTTTACGTTTTACTTAGACCCCAATTCTTTGGTACGAAGAAGTTCCGAGACGAATGAACTCCCACACTCTTCAGTAAAACTGTCAAAAAATTAATACGGATAGATAAAAAACAATGAATTCAGGAATTATTTGAATGGTTTTAGCCGTCGGTGCCGACAATCATGTCACTAGAAGATCCATTCTTCGTCGTTAGAGAGTAAGTCATACTTAATTTGATAAATGTTGCCCCTAATACCGGTTTTCAAATGATTATTAGGTCGAATTAATTCCATTGGGACGGGACCTTTTGATCAACATGTTAATTTCATTTACAAACAAACCCATACCTCTGACTAGAAATATCTGAAGATCTGAAATAGGAAGAGCATATAAACTAAATGCAAACAAGATAGTTCCACCATAGGCTTTCTTGAGAGAAACTTGCAACATTTGACCAAGGGAACTTCAAAATCTGGGAATGTAGAAAAACAACAGTGTCCCAATTTTTAGATTTTTTTAACAATCAACAAAAGCTCTGTAGTAGAGCCTTGGCAGGTAGTAAATTTGGATCCGTGTACGCATGCGATAAACAAGGTATCCATTAACAGACATATCTGGGCATTGCAGCAGACTTACCTTCTTAGCAATAGTACTACCCTTATATTTTATAATGTCAAGGCAAGGGAGTTAGTGGTAGAGCTGCGTGGCTTAGTGGTAGAGCGTCCGCTTGCAGTGCGGGAGGTTGTGGGTTCAATCCCAGGCTGGGTCAAACCAAAGACTTAAAAATTGGTAGTAATGGCTTCCCTCCTTGGCGCTCAGGATTTCGGGTTAGCATTACAACTGGTTCGTCGGTGTCAGGATAAAGTGACCGGCCGGGTACAGTCCCATTGGTGCACCTAAAAAGTGCCCCTGCTCGTAATACCCGAAAGGGGCGTGTAGCAGTATATAGAGAAAGTTACTAACACCGTTTTTATAATGGTCTTTGGTATGACCCAGCTGGGGATCAAACTCAGGACCTCCCATCTCGCAAGTGGACACTCTACCAGCTGAGCTATTGAGGCGGTTGATAATGAATGATCTGATTTGTTTGCAAACTTTAATCCCAGTCCCTCTTTATATTATGCTTCCCGTATCAATGGCTTATTTCAGGGAGGTACAGAAGGCCTTGCAGACATCTAAGAATCTCTACAACCGCTGGTGTGAGTTGGTGGAGGACTCGAGCCTAGTCTCGGTGGAAGAGTACAACTGGACAACTAATGAGTTACGCAATAGTCTACGCAGTATAGAATGGGACCTGGAAGATTTGGAGGAGACAGTTGATATCCTTGAACAATAATTTAGAATTTAATCTTTCCCCTTAGCTTGCTTTCATTTATTGGAAACAGGTGGTGTATTAAGGCAGGTTGAAAGTATAAGGCAGAAAGTCAATTAAGGCACAAATTATTTTGAGCTCGACTTTTTCAAAAAGTCGAGCTATTGTCGTCACCCTGTCGTCTGCGTCAGCGTCTTCGTCAGTGTCTGCGTCGGTTAAGTTTTTGCTTAAGGTTTTTGTAAGAGTCCATTTCTCAATAACTATCAAAGGTATCCATTTGAAACTTGGAATAGTTGTTCAGTATTAAAAGGGCAACTCATTACAACAAGGCAGGTAACCCTGGGATTTGTCATTTCAGAGTTATTGCCCTTGTTTTATTTACTTAAAAATTATAAATTAACATATCTCAATAACTATCAAAGGTATCCATTTGAAACTTTGAATAGTTGTTCAGTATCAAAAGGGAAACTCATTACAACAAGGCAGGTAACCCTGGGATTTGTCATTTCAGAGTTATTGCCCCTGTTTTATTTACTTAAAAATTATAAATTAACATATCTCAATAACTATCAAAGGTATCTATTTGAAACTTGGAATACTTGTTTAGTATCAAAAGGGCAACTCATTACAACAAGGCAGGTAACCCTGTGATTTGTCATTTCAGAGTTATTGCCCTTGTTTTATTTACTTAAATATTTATATTATAAATTAACATATCGCAATAACTATCAGGGGTATCCATTTGAAACTTTGAATAGTTGTTAAGTATCAAAAGAGCAACTCATTACAACAAGACAGGTAAACCTGGGATTTGTCATTTCACAGTTATTGCCCCTGTTTTATTTACTTAAAATTTTTAAATTAACATATCTCAATAACTATCAAAGGTATCCATTTGAAACTTTGAATACTTGTCTAGTATCAAAAGGGCAACTCATTACAAAAAAGCAGGTAACCCTGGGATTTGTCATTTCAGAGTTATTGCCCATGTTTTATTTACTTAAAAATTGTAAATTAACATATCTAAATAATTATGAAAGATATTAACTTGAAACTTTAAATACCTGTTAAGTATCAAAAGGACAACTCATTACGCCAAGGTAGGTTACTCTGTGATTTGTGATTCCAGAGTAATTGCCCTTGATTTATTTACTTAAAACTTGTAAATTGAAATATCTTAATAACTGTCAAAGGTTTTAACTTGAAACTTTAACCCTTTCCCCCATAGCATATCTCTAGTATTGAATGTAGGTGTCCACTTAAAACAGGTTGAAAGTAAAGCAGAATGCGCTTTAAGCGCATTCTGCTTTACTTTCAGCCTGCTTTAAGCTATCATCTGCTAGAATATAGAAAATATTTTGTATTATACGTATTTATGAATGTATAAATTGGAACTATTTTCTTCAGAGCAAGAATAAACTGAATGCGCTAAAAGGCGCTTCTATGGGGGAAAGGGTTAAATACTTGTGTTATACCAAAAGGGCAACTCATTCAAACAAGATAGGTGACTGGGGATGTGCCATTCCAGAGTTATTGCCCTTGTTTTTATTTACATAAAACTTGTAAATTGAAATTTCTCAATAATTACCATAGGTATTAACTTGAAACTTTGAATACTTGTTCAGTTTCAAAAGGGCATCGTCTTTCAACACAGCAGATAACCATGGGATTTGTCATTGCAGAGTTATTGCCCTTGTTTGACTAAGAATTTGCATATGAAATTATTCAGTAATTTCAAACTTCGAATATATTTGAATACTTGTTTAGTTTCAAAAGGGCAACAACATATTGCAACAAGGCAGGTAAAGCAGGCAAAGATATTGTCCTTCTTTTGACTTATAGTTTACTTTAAGTGGAATGTAGACTGTCCAAGTATGTTTAAGTTGTTGTTGCTTACAAACTTCTATGATCAATAGCGCATTAACCAATAAACACCCATACACATTCTTTAAGTTTGAAAAAAATAGCCGTCTCAAGTATATGAAAGTCGAGCGTCCAGCACCCGTTTGCGGTGCTCTCGTTTAAGTAATGACAATAGAGGCTGTAAATAGCTTCTAGCTAATGTTAACCCATTACAACAAAGTCTGTTTCTAGTTTTGAAGACAGGTATCCACTTAACCCCTTACCCCATAAATAAGCCTTTTTACACCTTTAATTCAATCCACTACTGAAAAAAATAGTTCCAATTTATACTGTCACAAATAAAATTCATAAGATATATTTTCTATATTCTAACAGATAATAGCTTAAAGCAGACTGAAAGTAAAGCAGAATGCGCATTCAAGGCACATTTTGCTTTACTTTCAGCCTGCTTTAAGTGGTCAACTGTCATCAAAACTAGAAACAGACTATGGGGTAAAGGGTTAAGGCTCATTCTATTTTACTTTCAGCCCTTTTAAGCTACCGTCTGGTAGAATATAGAAAAATCTTTGGATAGATATTCATAACTCAAAATATTGGAACTATTTTCTGCAGTGACAGAATAGATTAAAGGCGTAAAAATGCATAGTTATTGGGTAATGGGTTAAAATATGTTTGTAAACACCAGGGGCCCGTTTTACTAAACAACTTACGCAAAATTTTTGTGTAAGTCAAAATCGTTTAACTCTTATTTTTCGATCATAAATGTTTGCAAACAGCAAATAGCCAGATCAAAGGACGCGCTAAAAGCGCGTCCTCTGATCTTGCTATTTGCTGTTTGTTGCAAGTGATAATAAAAAATATAAATTAAAATTTAAAATTTTGACTTACGCAAAATTTTTGCGTAAGTAGTTTAGTAAAACGGGCCCCTGTTTCCTACATGAGTCATTTTGAAATGTTAGATGCCTATTGTAAATACCGGTACTCATAATGTGAAGTTTCCCTGTATTCTAATTTTCTTAACCGTCCATAAGGATTGTGGAGAAGAACCCAAGGAAGTTCAAGATTGAGACATCGGAACTGCAGGAGAGGAGAGACTTTATAGAGAGGACCAAAATATCTGTGAAGGCAAGTATACTGGCTGAATTCCGTTTGAAAAATGATATGTGACAGTGTTCAGCAGCTGTTCTGTAATGAAAACATTATACTTATACAACATTGCTTAACCATTTACCTAATAGCCTGTTTCTAGTTTTGAAGACAGGTGAGCACTTAAAGCAGGTTGAAAGTAAAGCAGAATGCTTTACTTTCAACCTGCTATAAGCTACTATCTACTAGGATACAGAAAATATTCATGACTGTATTAATTTGAACGATTTTCTTTAGTGGAACAATAAATTAAAGGCGTAAAAAGGTGTATTTATGGGGTAGTGAGTTAACCATTTACCTAGTTCTGAAGAAAAGTGAGCATTTAAAGCAGGTTGAAAGTAAAGCAGAATATGTTGAAAAACAGTGTAGACCCAGATCAGACATATCCTGCTGGATATGTCTGATCAGGATCACCACTTTTATTCTATAGGATCTGTCTATCATGAATCTGCACTCTTTTTAAGGGAAAAATATTTATTTTATTAGCCATGCAGTGTTTTAACCACTTGGGCATGAGTTGGTATAACTCCTTCAATTGGGAACAATATGCCCTAAAACGGCGTAAAATTCTTAATTTTGGGAACAAAATGAGTCCTAAAAGGCCCATTTTGGGCATAAATTGTGCCATAAAATGCTCATTTAGGGAAAAGACCCTGGTTTTCAATTGAGAATGGGTCCCCCCAAAAAACACTGCCCATTATTATGGTTCAGATGATATTTATTGTTACCGGTAGGGGTGTTTTATTTGTATGAAAATTTCAGTAGGAGAATGATTCAGGGGTCTGTCTTACAAAACGTCGTACGACAAAATTGGTCATAAGTCAAAACTTAAAAATACATCTAATTTCTCTTTCTAATCCTGTCTTGTGACATCTTTTTTGGAATCGTCTTGAAAAGATGATTCCAAAGAGATGTCACAAGATAGGATTAGATGTAGAAATGAATAATTATTGAGAATTTTAGACTGACCTACGACCGATTTTGTTGTACGACATTTTGTAAGATGGTCCCCCCCCCCCCCCCCCATCTTTTACTTATTTGACATGCATATTTTGTGTTTTCGCAGGAAATGAAGTCTCATATGACTAGCCCTAAGGTTAAAGTGGATGATGAATCAAACGTTAAACAAGTAAGTATGACATAATAAGTTATCAGATATCTACAGCAGCTTATTCTTTTTAATTGTTTACAACCACTTAATCATTTTCAGGCTCGTAGCTACCAATAGTATGCCCGGGAATCCACATTATCTAGGTAACATTTGCAAAAAGCTTGAACTCAGAGCAGACGCAGCATAACACAGTGTCTGATCTGGATCCAAACTGTTTGCCACTCATAATGTGATGAAAATCCTAGGGTCATTCTTACAATGTAGCTGATATTTGAGAACACCGCATTTTATGATAATTAGCTACGTCTCAAGCCGAAAACTAAATCTTCAAAATAAGCACACCAAATGTAAGTTATTCTTTTATATATAAATACAGACCTTTTCTATGAATACTACAGAATTTAGCCAAATTAAGGCAGATATTTACTTGATTGCCGAGAATCATGTTCTAAAAATAGATACACGTTGGAAATCCCCACTCTTAATATAGATGTACCCAACGAAAGTGTCCGAGTAATCCGAAATGGGATAGGAGTATTTAAGTGAACGTTTCACATTTTCTAGTTAGTTGGAAGCCGACCGTCGAACAGGTCACATCGCAAGAAATGCAGAAGAGAGGCTTTTAATATATAGTAGCTAGTATTAATTGATATTAACTGACCCGTGTACTGCTTAAGGTTGTCAACAGAGTTGCTGCTTCGGCACAGAGTTGCTTGACTTCCTCAGCATACACAAGAGTGTCTGGGTCGTAGGCTGGTGTTTTACCCTTAAGTGCTCAGTATACATATATTAAGTATACCTTTAAACCTGGAGTCACTACTCCAGGTTCTGATTTTAGGTCACTACCCCGGGTCTTGACCATGAGCACAGTTAGATCTTTCTAATAGATCAGATGTCAAAACATCTTCCGACTCACTGCCTCAAAGTGACAAATAAGATACATAGATATCAAGCAGGAGACCTCGAGTCAAACCTCAAGTTGTTGAAGCAAGACCCCAAGCAAGCGGACTCGAGCAAGTAGGCTCACGCCATGTACAAAGTTGATTGTTTTATGCGTTGATTTTACACTGTGATTCTTATAGATGCCCAATTATTTTATAATCATTTATTATACCCCCACAAACAGAGTTTGAGGGGGGTATACTGGAATCAGCCTGTCGGTCGGTTGGTTGGCCATCGGTCTGGAGGTCCGGCGGTCGTCGGTCTGTCTGCAAAATCTTGTACTTTCAACTCCTCCTTCAGTTTCAACCCGATTAATTTGATATTTGGCATAAATGTTACTCAGGTGTAGTAGATGTGCAAGACACAAATTTCAGGTCTCTGTGACCTTGACCTTTGGCCTTGAAATTAGTATTGAAATTGGTAGGCAAAATCTTGTACTTTCAACTCCTCCTTCAGTTTCAACCCGATTCATTTGATACTTGGCATAGATGTTACTCAGGTGTACTAGATATGCAAGACACAAATTTCAGGTCTCTGATACCTTGACCTTTGGCCTTGAAATTGTTCTTGAAATTGGCAGGCAAAATCTTGTACTTTCAACTCCTCTTTCAGTTTCAACCCGATTCATTTGATACTTGGCATAAATGTTACTTAGGTGTACTAGATGTGCAAGACACAAATTTCAGGTCTCTGTGACCTTGACCTTTGGCCTTAAATTTGGTCTTGAAATTGGCAGGCAAAATCTTGTACTTTCAACTCCTCCTTCAGTTTCAACCAAATTCATTTGATACTTTGCATAGATGTTACTCAGGTGTAGTAGATGTGCAAGACACACTTTTCAGGTCTCTGTGACCTTGACCTTTGGCCTTGAAATTGGTCTTGAAATTGGTAGGCAAAATCTTGTACTTTCAACTCCTCTTTCAGTTTTAACCCGATTCATTTGATACTTGGCATAAATGTTACTCAGGTGTACTAGATGTGCAAGACACAAATTTCAGGTCTCTGTGACCTTGACCTTTGGCCTTAAATTTGGTCTTGAAATTGGCAGGCAAAATCTTGTACTTTCAACTCCTCCTTCAGTTTCAATCCGATTCATTTGATACTTGGCATAGATGTTACTCAGGTCTAGTAGATGTGCAAGACACAAATTTCAGGTCTCTGTGACCTTGACCTTTGTCATTTAAATTGGTCTTGAAATTGGCAGGCAAAATCTTGTACTTTGAACTCCTCCTTCACTTTCAACCTGATTCACTTGATACTTTGCATAAATGTTACTCAAGAGTAGTAGATGTGCAAGACACACATTTCAAATCTCTGTGACCTTGATCTTTGGCCTTGAAATTGGTCTTGAAATTGGCAGGCAAAATCTTGTACGGCGAACTCCTTCACTTTCAACCTGATTTACTTGATACTTGCCATAAATTTTCCAAGTTTTTATGATGGTGGCAGCACCCTGTCATTGTCAAACCTCATTGAAAACGTCTGCAGAGTGTGACAGAGTGCTGCATAGTGGGGGTATTTATCACCTTTAGTGATAGCCGTTCTAGTTGAACCTGTTCTTTCATTTATTCCAATCATTCAGCTAAGTAGCCCAAGGAAAATTGATATATATATATCGTTTGAACCTCAAGTCAGATAACCTGAGGATTCAAATATTAAAAGCCTTAATCCCGAAGTCATTTCCCATTTAGTAAAAATAGTTTGCTACCGCTCTACAAACACAGAGAATTGTTACAATAATAAACTTTTCTTTAGTTTAAAAAAACTCCAACAAAACAAATAAAAACTTATTTTGACTTTTGCAGACAATTTATTGGAAGATGCCAATTCAGCATGATAACGGTTAAGGTTCCTTCGACAACCATAAATCCTGAACGTTCTTAACCCTTAGCCTGCAACTCACCACTATAGCTCCATATGCAAACAGCTTGGATCCGGATGAGACGCCGAGTAACTCGGCGTCTCATCCGGATCCAAGCTGTTTGTCACTCGGACAACATTTTCAGCAATTTTGAGCAACTTTGAAGCACTTTGAAACTCGAAGCAGACGAGAAATATAGCAGACGACAATTTATTCGGCGGGCTAAGGGTTAATCAATTTGTATGGCTTACTAGAGCTTGAATTTTTTTTTTTTTTAAATTCAATGTAAGTTTACTAGTTCTACTGGTCTCATGTTTCAGTCTCTCTTGGGTTCAGCTAGTCCGGGAAAGTCGTATGACAAGTACACAAGGCTTGATGCTGAAATGGAACGATCACATCAGAGTTATATTGACGACACATCACAACATCAGAAGGTAGGGGACATAGTGTAAAACCCTTGTGTCATAGCTGTATTCAGTAGTTCAGACAGGTATTTGGTTAACTCTTTCCTCCCTAAAACTTTAAAAGGACCATTCCAGTTTCCACTTTAGTCTAGTCCATTTCTGACTTTTGAGGGTTGTTTTTGTCAATGTTTGGCATTATGACAATAAGACAAACAGTGAAGACCCTGATCAGAGGGCTCCTTTCGGAGCCCTCTGATCTGGGTCATCACTGTTTGCATAGGACAATTTGAAAAGGACGCCTATATGCGGGACTAGGGTTTAAAGGGTTAAAGTAGGCTGAAAGTAAAACAGAGAATTCCTAAAAGAGCTTTCTGCTTTAAGTTCATACTGCTTTATAAGCAGACCCACCAGTCAGAATATAGTAAAAGATTGTATCAGGACAGGGCAGAATGACCATAGGAACGTTTGTACAAAAGTGTGATAGAAAGAGTTATCGAACTTGAGTAGGAGTTGAGATGTGCAGTATTTTAGTCACGAGGCCTGAGGCCGAGTGATTTAATTACAAGCATCTCAGCGACTACCCTTGGTCGATTGCACAATAAAACACTGGTATGAATTTATTATTTCCATTCTAACACGTCAGTTTAACCACAATTTGTACCAACACAATGGCGCTTCATTTCTTGGCGTATGCATTTTCGAAGCCATATTACGTCAGTAACATCACATTTTAGCCGTTACAGGGCGTGTGTTTTATTGAGAATTCAAACACAGTTGCACCCTTCTTTGTTTATATAGGGGTGTGCGCGAGATGTGTTAGAATTCTTGTTTCAACTGAGTTTTCCTTTTCTATTTCAGTTAATAATAAAGGAGCAAGATGATCATTTAGACATGATCGGTTCCAGTGTTGGTGTTCTGAAAAATATGAGCCATCAGATAGGCAATGAACTAGAGGACCAAAACAGGTAAGGCTGGGTACCAGGTCTCAAGATAGGCAATGAATTAGAGGACCAAAACAGGTAAGGCTGACATGCTTTAACCCATTTCCCAATAAATATACCTTTTTAAGCCTTTAGTTTATTTCTCCACTGAGGAAAAAGTTTCAATTTATACAGTCATGAATATGTACCATCAGAAATACTTTCTATATCCTAGAAGTTGGTAGCTTAAAGCAGACTGAAAGTAAAGCAGAATGGTCACTTGTCTTCAAAACTAGAAACAGGCTATGGGGTAATGGGTTAACTGATTTTAGTTGATGTACCTCAGTTTGATGCATTTTTACAGTGAAATTATGTGTATAAATACTACCGGTAGTTTAAATATGAAATGTTTGTTGAAGTGTTATGAGCCCAGAAACATTCTGAGTTTTGAGTTCATTTAAAATTTTATAATCTCAGAGTCAGGGCCTCATGCGTATAAAGCATTTGAGATGAGTCTGAGATCGTTCTTAACTCTTAGCATGTTGGGTAATTTTATTGTCTGCAATAATTGTCAACTACTACTGATCTAATAATATAATTGTCTAAAAGATAAATAAATTCAAAACCAGGATCAGAGTGTCAAACAGTTATCACTGGGACATATCCTCCACTAGCATGCAAAGAGTTAACCCTTTCCCCCATAGAAGCGACTTTTAGCGTGTACAATTTATTCCTCCGCTGAAGAAAATAGTTCCAGTTTATACCCTCATGAACAATTACCATTACAAATATTTTATATAGCCTAGCAGATTTTAGCTTAAAGCAGGCTGAAAGTAAAGCAGAATGTGCCTTAAGGCACATTCTGCTTTACTTTCAACCTGATTTAAGTGGTCACATGTCTTCAAAACTAGAAACAGGCTATGGGGTAATGGGTTAAGGTTTTTTGTTGATTTTTGTTCTGAGTAAACGAGAAACAAAAATGTATTGCCCCTTAATCCATTGCCCCATAACTACGCATTTTTACGCCTTAAATTGATTCTTGCACTGAAGAAAGTAGTTCCAATAGATAAAGTCATGCTTAAATACCATTTAAAATATTATCAACATTCTAGGAGATAGTAACTTAAAGCCGACTGAAAGTAAAGCAGAATGCGTCTTCAGGCCCATTCTGCTTTATTTTAAACCTGCTTCAAGGGGTCACATGTCTTCAAAACTAGAACATGCTATATTGGTAACTGGTTAAGTGGATAGCGCACTCACTTGTCACTAAAACGGTCAAGAGTTGGATTCTGGGTCATGGATTAGAGAGTACATTCAGCATTGGTCTCTAAATGTGGGGAAGCCTTCCAGCTGGTTGGTGGTTGTACCCAGTTGTCTATTTGTGCCTGAAGTAGTGAAGAAAGGGATTCTGGGGTCCTCCTCCACCTGCAATTAGACATAAAAACATAACAAATCCAATATCACAGAAATGACCAGAATATTATATTGTGTATTAAAGGGAGGTAATTAGATAACTCTTGTATGCAGTAAACCACTCTTATACTCTGCCCTTACTTGCTGCTGCTGTATCCAACTGATTAGAGTAGTGGACTGTATAAGAGTGGTTTACTGTATATATAAGTTATAAAAGTTATCTAATTACCATAATACATGTATTATAAGCAACCATTTGAGAATCTAGAAAAACTTTTGTTAAAGTTGTTATAACTTGTTTCGTTAAATGATGTAAAATAAATCACCATTTCATTGCCCCTATATAATATATTCTGCAGAATGTTGGATGATTTCCGGTCAGAGATCGACACCACAGAGTCTCGGATGGACAGCGTGATGAAGAAGATGGCTAAAGTGTTACACATGTCTAATGGTGAGAGATGATATACCATGATAGGGCTCCAGATAAGGGCATGAGGGGCCAACTACGTAATATCATCAAACTGTTTTGCTACGACAACCTATATAGGTATTATAACAGATTTGTATTGCTACGAAGTCAGTAGAAATGGTTGTCTACGAAAACAAAGTTGCCTTTGTAGCAATACAAATCTGTTATAATACCCATATAAGTTGTCGTAGCAAAACGTTTCATCGTAATACCTAGTTGGCCCCCAGTGAAGGGGGGTATTTCAAAAACTAAAATCTTCATTTCTGCTTTAAACCCTCTGTTGTCACTACTCATTAGAAACGGCTTGAAGAGCAGATTCTGATAAGAACACGGCTCCCTCTCTACATCAACACCAAATGGGAGACAACAATTGTGTGCATTGTTCGGAGGGAGTCATTATAGGGAGGAATGCAAACAGCTTGAATCCAGATCAGACGCTGCATGGCCCAGCGTCCGATCTTGAATCATTCAAGCTGTTCTCAGCTCCAGATACAGTAAAACCCCTCTACACCTAGTATGGAAGACAGCTGACCACTTAAAGCAGGTTGAAAGTAAAGCGTAAACCCTTCTGTGCATTCTGCCTTACTTTCAACCTGCTTTAAGCTATCATCTACTAGAGTGTAGAAAATATTTCTTATGATACATAACTATGAATGTATAAAGTGTGTATTTATTGTGTAATTTGAAATAAAGAAGGGTTGGAAACCGGGCCAAATTTTTTGAGCAGTTTAGAGAGAATTCCGGTATTTGGAGGTTCCAGTTTGGAGGGGTTACTCTTTAACCCCTTCCCCAATAGAAGCGACTTTTAGCGCATTTAATTTATTACTCCGCTGAAGTAAATAGTTCCAATTTATACAGTCATGAACGTGAATCATAAGAAATATTACCTTATTTCTAGCAAACAGTAGCTTAAAGCATTCTGCTTTACTTTCAACCTGTTTTAAGTGGTCACCTATCTCCACATCTAGAATTAGGCTATGGGGTAAAGGGTTAAAGGGAGTAATCTGAAATTTAAGCGTTTACTCCGCAGAAACTTATCTTATCACCTTTAATTTATTACTGCACTGAAAGTAAAGTAGAAAGCGCCTTAAGGCCAATTCTGATTTATTTTCTACCTGCTTTAATTGGTCAATTGTCTTGTATGACAAAGCCTGTAGTACACGGGTGAAAGCTTCCAAGGTTAGCTTTCAATCTTTTTGTGTGTAATTTTTAGCTCACCTGAGCTAGCTCAGGGTGAGCTTTTGCAATCCTTGAATGTCCGTCGTCTGTCGTCCGTCGTCCGGGGCGTCAACAATTTTAGTGTTTACACTCTAGAGGCCACAATATTTATCCAATCTTTCTCAAACTTGCTCACATTGTATATTACCATAAGAGTTCGGATGAGTTTGATTATGGTTGAAATCGGAATAATAGGTCAAGAGTTATCTACCTTTGAATTGCTGAAAATGCCATATTTAACAGTGTTTACACTCTAGAGGCCACAATATTTATCCAATCTTTCTCAAACTTGCTCAGATTGTATATGACCATAAGAGTTTGGATGAGTTCGATTATGCTTGAAATCGGACTAATAGGTCAAGGGTTATCTACCTTTGAATTGCTGAAAATGCCATATTTAACAGTGTTTACATTCTGGAGGCCACAATATTTATCCAATCTTTCCTAAACTTGCCCAGATTGTATATTACAATAAGAGTTCAGATGAGTTTGATTATAGTTGAAATCGGGCCAATAGGTCAAGAGTTATCTACCTTTGAATTGCTGAAAATGTCATATTTAACAGTCTAGAGGCCACAATTTTTATCCAATCTTTCTCAAACTTGCTCAGATTGTATATGACTATAACAGTTCATATGAATACGATTATGGTTGAACTCGGGCCAATAGGTCCAGAGTTATCCACCTTTGAATTGCTGAAAATGTCATATTTAAGGGTGTTTACACTCTAGAGGTCACAATTTGTATCAAATCTTTCTCAAACTTGCTCAGATTGTATATGACAATAAGAGTTCGAACAAGTGCAATTATGGTTGAAATCGGACAAATAGGTCAAGAGTTATTTGCCCTTGAATTGCTGAAAATGCCATATCTAAAAGCGTTTACACTCTTGCAACTACAGTTTTCAATAGATTTTGATTATACTTGCACACAAAGTATATAGCTACCGTTCTCGAAGTAGTGCAATTATTGTTGAAAACTTATCATTGTGGCAATAGTTATCTGCCCTTGATATACTTTGAAATGCTAGAAAAGGCTTCATTTCAGTATTGGTTAGGCTCTTAATTTACCTGCCCTTGATGTACTCTACTATACTACAATTATGAGGTTGTATTCCAAAATTGTTTACATGCTATACTACAAATTTGAATGGATTTAGATAAAACAGGTGAAACAGAAAAGTAAAGCTATCAGGCTTCAGTACAACAGGTGAGCGATATCAGGGCCTTCAGGCCCTCTTGTTTAATTGAATTGTACACAGTTTGGAGCTGATGAAAGAACTTTCTCACATAACTACCCCTGTTTTCTATAGGGAACAACGATCATGAATATCCTTGTCTCCAACATGTGTGAGATAAATTTGATGACGTCACTCTAACCTCACTATTTATAAAGGAGTTATTATGTCACTGGAATTTAAAGAAAATCGTGTTGCTTTAAAAAAAACTTAATTTTGTTGGTTATGTGTGTCAGAAAAAGAATCTGTCACTCGTCGATGTTTAAGACAAGTTGATCTCAAACTTGTCTACAAAAGAAAAATTATTAAGCTCGCCCAGGCTTGCTTAATAACATTTCAATCCTCGACTCGTTTAAGATCAGCTTGTATTAAACATCGACTCGTGACAGATCCTATATGTCTGCTCTAAGTTCATTTTGCTTTAAGCAATCCCCTGCCTTAAACAAAGTTTGATTGAGGTGGTTTGTACAAATGGCTATTCTAAGTTACCAAAAATAAACGTTTTATATATTTTGTTTTGTTTTTCAGATAAGCGCCAGTGTTGTGTGATAGGAATTCTACTTGTCATCTTGCTGATCGTCATTATCTTGTTCATAGTCTTGTGAATCTCTACGTGTGACACGTGTGTGTGTGTGTACAAACAATCGTTACAGCGGAGAATACAGACATACTAGTGTTAACACATTCAACCCTAGCGACGATTACACTCGTTATTAAAGACATTACCAAGGCTCCAGTTAAGAGGGATTAAACTGTACAAATCCAATGTTTTCTCACTTATTTCAGCATCAAATCCTATGGTGTTACTACTAATTAGAATCGTCTCTTCGAGATGATTCTAATGAGTAGTGACACCATATGGTTTCATCCAGAAATAAAGATTTTAGTTTTTGAAATACCTCCTTATCTGGAGCTCTGTATTAGTCTACATAGCTTGGGTGGTTACAACTAGTCCAGTAAAAAGTTTGCTGCAAAGCATGCTATACCTGTAAAAAATACCTGGCAAAGAATCAGTGAAACACCTCATGTGAGGCCCATCTCTTATTTTGATGGTTTGATTTGGAAAAAAAACCTTGAGTTTGAGTATGTTAGGAGATCTCTAGACAACATGAGATGACTATCCCACAGGTTTCCTGCTTTTCAAGTTATGTTCACGCCTAGTGAGAACAATGGTGGGGGGAGTCTTTGATTGGACTGGGGTAATGTCTTTATCAAACAGTGTACCAATTGTCCTATGCAAATAGTGTAGACCATGATCAGAGGGCTCCTTTAGATCCTCTCATCTTAGGCTCCTCTGATCATGGTCTGCACTGTTTGTCATTTTGCATTATATTTTTAAAATATTTACACTCAGCCCTAAGTAGTTAGAAAATGGACTAGACTAAGCAACAACTGAAAAGAAAAATGATAAACAGCGCTCCCTCTCTACAACAAAATCCAACGAGAGACAACAACTGTGTGTGTCGTTCGGAGGGAGTCGTTATAGGGAGGGAACTTGGCTTACATTTGCAAACAGCTTGAATCCAGATCAGACGCAGAGTGACGCAGCGTCTGATCTGGATTTAAGCTGTTTGCCACTCGTCATTATGTTTTTCTGTTAAAATGTCCAATATGTGACTTTGAGAAAAACAGCAGATGACAATTTTCCAGCAGATGATATTACAGCCATAAAAAAGGTTGTACATAATGGTCTTGTTTTGGGAACAGTGGCAAGCGTCGTTGTAAAGAGGGAATCATTGTTCGGAGGGCTGTTGAAGGGAGGGAGCACTCTATCAGTTTAAGTACCGCTAAAGGTAACTGGTTAATGCAGTACAAATCTAAAGGCCCGCCACTCTTTCCCAAAACTGTACTTAAAGGGCTGCTTTTCACTTCAGATACATCCAAAGAATGAACACTTAATACAAGTTTGACTACATTTTCTGTCCCGTATAAAAGAAACTAATTGCAATTAACCCTTTCCCACATAGCATGTCTCTTGTATTGAATATAGGTGTCCACTTAAAGCAGGTTGAAAGTAAAGCAGAATGTGCCTTTAGCGCATTATGCTTTACTTCCAACCTGCTTTAAGCTATCATCTGCTAGAATATAAAAAATATTTTGTATGATACATATTTAAGACTGTATAAATTGGAACTATTTTCTTCAGTGAAGGAATAAACTTAATGCGCTAAAAGGCACTTCTATGGGGGAAAGGGTTAAATACAGAAAAAGAATAAAGAATAAGGTTTTCTCCCCTGTCGAAAAAACAGAACTTTGTTCAATGTTGTGTTTGTTTTTAAAAACATAAGTGTTGCCATGGAGATCTAGTCACAAGACACACCTCATATAGAAGTACACATTTTAATCATCATCTTGTACAGTGGGCAGGACATTTTTCTTTCCCAATGATGTCGGGGCTTCAGATAAGAGGGGGTAAACTGAACAAATTCAACATTTTCTCACTTATGTCAGCACCAAATCCTTTTGTGTTACTACTCATTAGAATCGTCTCGAAGTAGTAGTGACACCATAGGGTTTCATGCATAAATAAAGATTTTACTTTTCAGATACTCCCCTGATCTGGAGCCCTGGATGTCTTTATTCTAAAACAATTATGCCCATTGTAAACTGTTCGGAGCATCTGATCAGGCTGCAAAATGTTTGCCACTCCGATTAATTTAACCCTTTCAAACCTACAGCCCTTTGTAGAGATTACTGATTACATATGGAAACAGTGTAGCCCCTGATCAGAGGGCTCCTATAGGAGCCCTCTGATCAGGGTCTGCACGGTTTGATATTTTCATTGGTATTTGTTGTCATACCAAAATTGTAACAGTAGACTGGTTCAAAATACCTGTACTAGAAGAGTTCGAAAGGATTACAAATACCAACAAGAGAAATTTAGGGTTGAAAGGGTTAACATAAATTGTCCATGTTTTTACAACATCACAAATTTCAATATTTTATTGAATTGTGTATATTTTGTTTCCATGGGAACGAAAAACTTTTTCCTCCCCAGTGTAACGTTCATCATTCTGTCTGTATTCAGTTAAATGCATCATTACCAAAGATGAGAAACTCTTTGTAAAGAATCTGCAAAATTGTCTCCCTTTTACTACTAAATGTGAGCTCACTTTCATTGGATCAAGCTGTTTAGACTTGAACAAGGCATTAGCAGGGCTCCAGATGTAAGGGAGTAAGCGAAACAAATACAGCATTTTCTCACTAATTTCAGCAGCAATTCATACGGTGTTTAGTACTACTCATTAAAAGTGTCTCTTTGAGACGATTCTAATGAGTAGTGATACCATAGGATTTATTCGAAAATGAAAGTTTTAGTTTTTGAAACACTCCCTATCTGGACCTCTGCATTAACCCTTTACCCCATAGGTTTTTTTCTAGTTTTGAAAATATGTGACTACTTAAAGCAGGTTGAAAGTAAAGCAGAATGCGTCCTAAGGTGCATTCTGCTTTACTTTCAGCCTGCTTTAAGTGACCTCCTGCTAGAAATTCAGAAAATATTTCTTCTAATACATATTTATGACTGAATAGATTGGAACTGTTTTCTTCCGCGGAGGACGAAATGAATGCGCTAAAAGTCGCTTCTACAAGGTAAAGGGTTAACCCATTACCTTTTAGCCTATTTCTAGCTTTGAAAACAGGTGACCACTTAAAGCAGGTTGAAAGTAAAGCAGAATGTGCCTTAAGGCACATTCTGCTTTACTTTCAGCCTGCTTTAAGCTACCATCTGCAAGGATATAGAAAATATTTCTTCTGATACATATTCTTGGCTGTATAAATTTGAACTATTTTCTTCAATGGAGGAATAAATAGAGGCGTAAAAAGACGTTTTTAAGGGGTAATGGGTTAATATTAAATTGCCATCTACTTAATTTTCTCTCGCCATCTGATCCCTCAGAAGTGCCATTGCCCGATCACCTTTCCATTTGTCTGTCCATCAAATTTGTCTCTTCATTATCTTGGCTAGAATTTTTGTATAGGATCATTTCTCTATTTAGACATTGCATTTAGTGGTGGCATCTTTATGTTTTGCAAAGAGTTTCTAGTTTACTATGAGATTGGGTCAGCAGGGCTACAGATGAGAGGGAATAAACTGAGCTATCGAACATTTTCTCACTTATTTCAGCACCAAATCCTATAGTGTCACTGTTCATTAGAATCTTCTCTTTGAGACAATTCTAATGAGTAGTGACACAATAGGGTTTAATGCAGAAATCAAGATTTTTTTTTTTTAAATATACTCTCTTCAGAAAAAAATTCTCACTTATTTCAGCACCAAATCCTATAGTGTTACGACTCATTAGAATCATCTCTTTGAGACAATTCTAATGAGTAGTGACATCATAGGGTTTAATGCAGAAATAAAGATTTTAAGTTTTTAAAATACTCTCCTTATCTGCAACTCTTGGGTTAGTCTCAGAATTCAGTACAGTGTTCAATTTGCAAACAGCGATAGTCTAGTAAGATGAGTTGTATCGTTACTGCCAGGACTAGATTCGTCTTTTTGTGTTCGAATGTTTTACAGTGTTTATCGATGGTGATTTTTAAAGTCTAGTGATAATAATGTCTTTTATAATTATCAGTGTCCATGAAAGAAAACGTTTTTGTTAGATAAGTAAGAAAGTATTTATGGTATAAGTGGGTTTTTGTACAGTCAACATATTTTACATCTACATGCTATGTTCCTTATACTGTAAAACCTCTCTGTTACGACCACTAAATTGTGTTAGTTATCAATATGAAGTAGCGTAAAGTATTGTCTGCTTAAAGTAAGGTGAACTTAAAGCAAAAGCTCTTAAAGGAGCTTTAAACTGTCCCCTGTATTTCATGAATTGATTACTCATTTTAGCCCTGTTTTAGTGGTCGTAATAGAGAGGTTTCACTTAATTTGTGATGATAAACTGAAGATGCTATTCTTTCCCAAAGAGCGTGTTTATGCTAAAACTATTATTTCATTTGCAAACTGTTTAGAGTCTGATCAGACAACGGGTAACCAGGCATCTGATCAAGCTCCAAAATGTTTGCTACTCGAATTAAAAATAAATTGTCAAAACGTCATTCTTTTCCCTATTTAAAATAAAATGCATTGTATTTCCTTTCATTTGCTTTTAAACAGGAAAGAATAATATATATATAACTGAATGTATTGCCTTTAGCAACCACTCATTGAAAGAAATCTGGAAATATATTAAGACAGGTGACTGCTTAATGCAAGATTAAAGTAGTTGTTCAGGGGCACTACACTATTTGTCAACATGCAGTATACTGTAATTAATCCAAATAGTAAAAAATGGAATAGACTTGCATGTATTTCGAAACTTGAATTGTTTTAATTGATACTTAAGTGGTCATTTGGTTGGTAAAGTATTAAAAATAATACATATATCGTTAAGAGAAGCTGTTAATATTATTTCTATCTTCAGTAAGTAACCATCTGATTTAAACCATGGCTTGTTTCTAGTATTAAAGATGGGTCACCACTTAAAGCAGGTTGAAAGTAAAGCAGAATGCACCTTAAGGCGCATTCTGCTTTACTTTCAGCCTACTTTAGCTACTACATGTATTTGCAAGGATATAGAAAATATTTCATATGGTACATATTTATGACTGTATAAAGTGGGAGTATTTTCTTCAGTGCAGAAATAAATAAAAAGCATAAAAAGGCATATTTATAGGTTAATGGGTTAAACTCCAATTTAATTGACAGCTTCATTTAATTTTATTGTGCTTTAAACAATTGATTGTCATTAAAGATCTTGCTTCTTCACTGAAGTGATCCTGAACAAAGGTCTAGATATACAAAGTCAATGGAGATCATGTTTATTCTTTCCACATAGGGTTGATGAGATCGGGTCAATATCGGATTTCTATGGAGACCAATCGGCCATTCTTGTCAACTGCCGACCTGTTCCGAACCATGCTAAAGCATGATTCGCAACAGGTCAACAGTTGACGAGAATGGCTGTTGGCCGAAGGTAGATTTTGGTCGGATCTCATTAGGAGTCCCAGGGCTCCAGATAAGGGGGGTATTTCAAAAACTAAAATCTGTATTTCTGCTTTAAACCCTATGGTGTCACTACTAATTATAATCGTCTCAAAGAGACGATTCTAATGAGTAGTAACACCACAGGATTGGTGCTGAAATGATTAAGAAAATATTGAATTTGTTCAGTTTAAGTAACTTCCTGTTATCTGGAGCCCTGAGTCCATAACCTTAAAACAAAACAAATACAAACACAGTGCATTCAAATGTAGAAATTGGTGATTTTCAATAAATTATTGATGGTTTCTTTTAATCTGAGTGGCAAATAGTTTGGGAAAGCAATTTCTTCTCTACTGAAAATATATGATCATGTTCTAATTACAGTAACAGATATCAGAAACTGTTAAGGATGTAAATATCATTTAAATGAGATGTATAAATTTTCGAATTTTTAAAGACCAGCAAGATTTTCCTTGTGGTACTTAGTATTATCACAATAACTGTGTGTTATGTTCATAAGACATTTATTGTCAGTTTGTTCTGACCTGGTGATTTTATTTTTAGATTGGAACATTCTAAAACTGAAAATGGGATGATTTTTGGGCTCCATAATTTTCGCAACCTTCAGCAACAGGCTCGTTACAGGGATAGGGATAGTTGCAGGGTTCAATATTAACTTTGATTTTCACCAGCCCCGTCAGGCTAGTACTTGAAAAACCTATTAGCCCGGATATAATTTTGTAGCGCCCTGATCCAAACTTTGAACACTTTTTTGAAAGCATGGTAATTCCAGATTAGAAAAGACTTCCAATATCTGATGTATGTTTACTTTGATGCCTTGAATATATATAAAGAAAAATTTTGCTGTCAAAATTGTATTGCATAAGTTAATTAAAATAATATTGAATTTTATTTTGATGGGCCTAGCAGGGCTAGTTCTTGAAAAGTTTACTAGCCCTGACCCAAGAACAGGCAGTGAATTGGCTTCGGACACAGCTTAATGTCGAACCCAGAGTTGTATTTATTGTACTAAATAGTGTATCAGTTAAGTTAGCGAAGCGGTCTTATGCTGCATGAGGAGTTTTGAAGTACAAAATCATACAAATACATCTACTGTTAGTTACCATACTTACATATTATCCATTATAAACTGTTGTTAACAAAATAGTAACCGCCAGGTCAGAAAAATCGTACAATACGTAGCTGTAACAGATATTTATACATAGGAGGGAAATAAAGTATTATTTCCACTATAAACTTATATGATCTAAATCAAGGATGTATGTCAGAAATAGTTTTGAGCCAGATCAGGTGTCTAGTGTGAGGCTCATATCTGTCTGCCCTTCACTGGAAAATAAATAATAAAACTGTCTCCAGATACTGTTTAATTAATTATCTATTGCATTGCAGTTGTGTTAGTTTTGTTTAACCCTTTAACCAATAACCTGTTTCTAGTATTTAACATATGTGACCTATTAAAGTAAGCTGAAAGTAAAGCAGAATGTGCCCTAGGGCACATTCTGCTTTACTTTCAGCTTACTTTAAGTTACTATCTGCTAGTATATAGAACATATTTATTATAGTTCATATTCATGGCAGTATAAAATTGAACTATTTTCTTTGGCGGATGAATAAAATGAATGCGCTAAAAGTCGCTTCTATAAGGGAAAGGGTTAACCCATTACTCTTTCACTGACAAAAATAGATCCAATCTATACCATCATCAATATGCATCATAAGAATTTTTTTTAGCTCAGGATGAGCTATTGTGATCGTTCTTCGTCCGTCATCAACCGTCCGTCTTCCGTCGACATTTTTCAAACATCTCCTCAGAAACCACTGACCCCATTTCAACCAAACTTTGTCAGAAGCATCAGTGACAAAGGGGAACGAAATCTTGTTCAAAGTTTTTGGCTAGAGTTATTTCCCTTGTTTTGGGACCAGATTTTCTAACATGACCGTATAGACAACTTTTAATGCATAAGAAAATCTTTAAAAATCTTCTTCTCAGAAACCAAATACGAAATCTTGTTCAAAGTTTTTGGCTAGAGTTATTCCCCTTGTTTTAGGACCAGATTTTCTAACATGACCGTTTAGACAACTTTTAATGCTTAAGAAAATCTTTTAAAATCTTCTTCTCAGTAACCAAATGGCCCAGACCTTTGATATTTGGTATGTATCATAACCTAATGATCTTCTTCCAAGATCGTTCAAATATGACCCTGGGGCCAAAAATGGCCCTGCCCTGGGGCTTATCAGTTTTTCTTAAGAAAAACTTTGAAAATCTTCTTCTCTGAAACTGTATGGCCTAGATCATTAATATTTAACATGTAGCTTTGCCTAATGGTCCTCTACCTAGATTGTTCAAATTATGACCCCCGTATCAAAATTGGCCCCGCCCCGGGGCTTATCTGTTTTACATAGACTTATATAGGAAAATCTTTAAAAATCTTCTTCTCTGAAACTGTAAGGCCCAGATCTTTAATATTTGTCACATAGCTTTGCCTTGTTATCCTCTACCAAGATTGTTCAAATTATTACCCCTGGGCCAAAAATGGCCCGCTCTCAGGCTTATTAGATTTTCATAGGAAACCCTTTAAAAATCTTCTTCTCTGAAGCTGTAAGGCCCAGATCATTTATATTTGACCTGTAGCTTTGCCTTATGGTCCTCTACCAAGATTTTTCAAATTATGACCCCTTGATCAAATTTGGCCCTGCTCCGGGGCTTATCAGTTTTATATAGACTTATATAGGAAAACCTGTAAAACTCTTTTTATAGCTATTTATATCACAATATTGTCGTGCCCAGTCAGCTTAGGTACAATGTTCTCAGGTGAGCGACTTGTGGGCCATGGCCCTCTTGTCTATATTTAGCCCCCGCCGGACCAAGTCCATCGTTTGAGATTTTATAAACCTAGGTCCGACGAATGAGTACTTTACACTTGGCATCTAAAAGAACCAGAGAACTCTTTCGATAATAAGAGTAGGGCATCGCGCCCGAGTTCTCTGTATCCGCTCCCCTCTCTCTGGGGCTTCCAATTAGCCCATAGATGGCAGAAACTGATGTTAACAAACGAAACAAACAGACAAAACTATATTCTAGCAGATAGTACGGTAGCTTAAGACAGGCTAAAAGTAAAGCAGAATGCGCCTTTAGGGGCACTCTTCTTTACTTTCAACCTGCTGTAAGTGGTTGCCTTAATATTCAAAACAAGAAACAGGCCAAGGGGTGATGGGTTATTTAATTCCTCCATAGAATGCCGTCAGTATTGAAGACAGATAGTTGTATAAGTCAGGCTGAAAGAAAAGCAGAATGCCCCTTAAGGAACATTCTGATTTACTTTAAGCCTGCTTTAAGCTACCATCTGTTTGGATGTAGAAAATATTTCCTTGGGGAAAATTCCTCACTGCACTAAGTGGATTTATTTTCTTCAGTTGAAGAATATGTTAAAGGTATAAAAAGGCACATTTATGCTGTAATTGGTTAAAACTGTAAATATTAAAGAAATGTCTTTTTGGCTGGAATTGTATTACCATAGCCTATATCTGCGTTTGGTTTTGAAATTTCTAAAGTACATGTTCCAATTATTACAGTTGTGAATATATACCATACGAAATATTTTCTAGATCCTAGCAGATGGTGACTTAAAGCAGGCTGAAAGTAAAGCGGAATGCACCTTGTGTCTTCAAAGATGGTTTTTAAGTGCATGCATTTTGCTTGATTACAATGTAAATGAATGATATGGGACCACAGTAAAGTGTTATATATATTAGTTTAAGGTTTTATACCCGTAACTCTTTCCACACCATGGACTTGTTCAAAATATACTCACTACATTTGCAGTCAATGTAGACCCAGATCAGAGGGCTCTCTGATCTGGGTTCAATGTTTGCTAATTAACCCACTGCCCCATTTCTTATATTGATGATGATGATGATTTGGGTTTTACGGCACTGCGACACAAAATAGGTCATATAGCGCCAACGATTGATGAGGGGTGATGAGATGAAATGCTGATGATTTCAGGAAGATGGTTTTGGCTAATCCCATTCGTTGACCAGCAGCGAATGGGATCAAAACCACCGACCTGCCTTCCTTTTAGTTCTTGGCAGAGGGAATAATCTCGGTCTAATAAGCAGAAACAATTCTCTTTGACAATTAAGCCCCAGAACTACGGCAAAGTAGGAAGGTCTCTGGGGTCTTATATTGAAGATAGTTGACTACTTAAAGTAGGTTCAAAGTAAGCAGAATACGCTTTAAGATATTTCTTAAGGTGCATACACATGATTGTTTAAAGTGGACTTATTTTCTTCATTGGAGGAATAAATTGAGGTGTTAAAAAATCTTATTTATGGGGGAATGGGTTAAGACCAGTATTTACTAAACTACCCACAATTACAGACAGCCTGGTTTATGTTTTGGTAACTAAAATAATACACAAGGGAACTTAATTACCAACACGAGTTACTTAGTGTTGAAAGAGTTAATGCTTTTTGACAAACACAGTTCATTAAATCTCAAGCATTTTATTTTCTTAAGGTATTACAAATTATATAAAAAAAATGAAAATAGGACTTATCTTTGTATCTTGTGTATATGTTTTCTAACATACAAACCACGCACATGAAATCCCCAGCAAGTTGGCATATTTTCCGAGCAAACATGACATTGTAATTTGAATTAAGAAATAATACATTCATACTAGGGCAATAGAACACGGGTAGGGCTAATTATTAGGTGTTTATGCCAGGTAGGGCTAATTATTAGGTGTTTATGCCAGGTGACACAAAGTAGTTCAGAGCACCAGATAAGGGTAGTTTTTCAAAAACTAAAATCTTTATTTCTGAATTAAACCCTATGGTGTCACTACTCATTAGAA
This sequence comes from Gari tellinella, assembly GCA_922989275.2. NCBI lineage: Eukaryota > Metazoa > Mollusca > Bivalvia > Cardiida > Psammobiidae > Gari > Gari tellinella. The sequence goes on along the minus strand of OV277865.1, from coordinate 68,653,034 downwards.
TTGTCTCTTCGAGACGATTCTAATGAGTAGTAACACCATAGGATTTGGTGCTTAAAATAAAGAGAAAATGTGGGATTTGTTGAAAAAACTACCTCTTATCTGGAGCCCTGGTAGTTCATATAGCATGAACGAATAATGAGGGATGATGGGATGACATGTTGATGATTTCGGCAGGGCTGCCATTTCTCCGGATTTTTCCTAAATCTCCGGATTTTTTTCTAGTACATGGTAGCTTAAAGCAGGCTGAAAGTAAAGCAGAATGCGCCTTAAGGCGCATTCTGCTTTACTTCCAGCCTGCTTTAAGTAGTCACATGTCAACAAAACTAGAAATAGGTTATGGGGTAAAGGTACGAATCGTAAAATCGCGCTTGTAAAATGCAAATTTGAAAATCTTAGGATTTTTCATGTCAGCCCTGTTTCGGTGAATGAGATCAAAACCACTGACCTGCCTTATTTTTAGTTCTTAGCAGAGGGAATAATCTCAGTCTAATAAACAGAAAAGATTTGCTATGACAATTAAGGGCCAGAGCTGCGTCAAAGAAGGAAGGTCTGTGGGGAAAATAAGTGAGAAAATGTTATCTGGAGCACTGGGTTCAGAAGAAATGGGGATAAATTGATATCTCATCTGGTTGATTTGGAGCAAAACTGTCCACAGTGCTATAGTTTCTAATAAACGATAGCAGAAAGAAGTCATTCTCTGAGTTACTGCAATTTAGGATGTAACCCTTTCTCTGCCTTACCCCGAATAGAGTGATTATTTGCAAATCGTAGTTTGGATCCTAATCAATTTCCCCATAGTGTGGCTACTGATCAGGATTCAACCTGTTCAATACTTTATGTAGTAACTCTATAGAGTCAAAATACCTTTACCAACCGTAAAAGTGCTTTATTTTTATTATTTTTTTTAATTTTGGAAAAATGCTTTTGGAAAAACACATTACAAGTACAATAAAACCTCTGTATTACAGTGGAGAATCTGTTATTCTTTCCCGTTTAAACGCAAAGCACTAAAACGTAGAAAAGAACAACTTTTGGACAATTCTGATATTTCATGTTTATCTTGGTGGCAAACAGTTTGGAGCCTGATCAGACGCTGGGTTACCCGGCGTCTGATCTGGCTCCAAACTGTTTGCACTGCAAATAATAGTTTTAGCGTAAACGCGTTTATTGGGAAAAGAATAACAGATTCTCCACTGTATGACCACTAAAACAAAGTCTAATTAATTGTATGAAAATAAAGTGTAATGTTCAAAAGTGGAATAACTATAAGTCAGCTTGAACAATTAAGATTAGAATAGTTAAAAGAAAGTTAGTTATATTATACAGTACAACTTCTCTATTACCACAATTAAAAAAGAAGGCAATTGATTGTATAAAAGGTAGGTGCCACCTTAAAACAAGGTGGAAGTAAAATAAAAATGATTCTTATAGTTATGCTTTAAGCAGTCACCACTCCATAGCCTGTTTCTAAGATTGAAGATTATGAGCTGACCACTTTAAACAGGTTGAAAGTAAAACAGAATTCACATCAAAGCACATTCTGCTTTACTATCAACCTGCTTTAAGCTACCATGTGCTTGAGTATAGAAACTATTACTTATGATACATATTCATCACTGTATAAATTGAATCTATTTTCTTCAGTGGAGGAGTAAATAGAATTGGGTATTTATAGAGTAAAGGGTTAACCCTTAGCCCGCCAAATAAATTGTCGTCTGCTATATTTCTTGTCTGCTTCAAGTTTCATAGTGCTTCAAAGTTGCTCAAAATTGCTGAAAATGTTGTCCGAGTGTCAAACAGCTTGGATCCGGATGAGACGCCGAGTTACTCGGCGTCTCATCCGGATCCAAGCTGTTTGCATATGGAGCTATAGTCGTGACTGGTAGGCTAAGGGTTAAACACCTAATACACTGTAATTAAAACAATTTAGTGATTGTAATAGAGAGGTAAGTGTATTTCATACTAAATACAGTAGAAACTCCCTAGTACGACCACTAATTTGTGTTATTAGGTCGTTATGACAGGTGGTTGCACGGTTGCTTAAAGCAAGGTTACAGTAAAACAGAAAGCTCCACAAGGAGCTTTCTGTTTTGCTGTCACATTGCTTTAAACTGTCACCTTTCTTTTATACAAACAATTTTTATGCCCCCGGCATCGACAGATGCGGGAGCATATAGTAATCGTCCTGTCCGTCCGTCCGTAACCAGGTTAAGTAGATTTTACCGTTTCGTCTAGCAACAACACCGCTTATTCAAATGCTTGGATATTTATACAGTTGTTGCCTTGGACCATTCCCTAGCAACCAATAATACCCAACCTTGATTTTGACCTTGACCTTGACCTAATTTGGACTTAGAATATTTTGAGTGGGCTATTTCTTGGTTAACTAGATTTTACCGTTTCGTCTAGCATCAACACCGCTTACTCCAATGCTTGGATACTTATACAGTTGTTGCCTTGGACCATTCCCTATCCACCAATATCACCCAACCTTGATTTTGACCTTGACCTTGACCTAATTTGGACTTAGAAAAAATTCAAAATAAACTGTCAAGGTTGCCACCGGGGGCATAAGCGTTTATTGAACGCGCAGTCTTGTTAGCCTTGATTTAGTGATCATCAAAGAGAGGTTTTGTAATACTCAAAAGCATAGCTTTGTTTTGTTCATAGGGCCATTTACAACTGTGTTGGAAAGCGTGGTGATGTAAAAACGTTTTCTTACACTTGTCAGTGATTTATAAGAATGCTCTTATTTGATGTCTTGAAGAAATAAAAATGGTTGTTTTAAATGATCTTAACTACATTCAGTGTTGTGTTTTGTTATGAATAATATTTCCATGCTTAAAACTTGAAACAGACAATTCAGTTCTAACCCTTTACCCCAAAGATGCACATTTTGTATCACCAGACGAATGTCCAGGAGAGCTTATGTTGTCTAGTGATAATTCTAGAAATCAGATGAATGAGACCTTGGAATGCACATTCAGTTAAAACGAGTCCTCAAGGTGAAAAAATTAACTTAATGTCCCATAACTTATTTTTAGTTTTGAAGACAGGTGACTTCTTAAAGCAGGTTGAAAGTAAAGCAGAATGTGCCTTAAGGCACATTCTGCTTTACTTTCAACCTGCTTTAAGCTACTTATTGCTTATGAGTACATGTAATAGGTTAATAGAGGCCAGAAAAGCTATGGGTCCATGGGACTCACAACTTTTTAAATAATAATAATAAAACACCAAATGAGTAGGACAGAAACGATCAGGCACTATTGTGTAGGCTGTTTTTTATTCACCAATGTGAATAACGTAAATAATGAGTCCCTGGCAAATTTAATGAGTATAGAACTCCGGATGCACAGGTAAAATTTTCACTGGTTGTCATTTCCATACCCATTAGCTATTGCAAGAAAAAAGCTTATAACCCCTATGTCTGTTGAGGTATCGCTTTAACACAATCACCCCTAAAACTTTTAAATCTACAATTCAAATTTCAAAATAAGTCTAGTCCTATTTTTGACAATTTAGGGCTGATTTTAACAATACATTACAAAATGACAAACAGTGTAGACCCTGATCAGAGGGCTCCAGAAGAATCCCTCTGATCAGGGTCTACACTGTTTGCATAGGACAAGTTTAATCCAAAATGACAAACAGTGTAGACTCTGATCAGAGGGCTCCAGAAGGAACTCTCTGATCAGGGTCTACACTGTTTGCATAGGACAAGTTTAATCCTCACAGGTACTGTTTGTAAATGATGAGTATACTCGTCGCTAGGGTTGAATGTGTTAACATTTGGTTAGCATGTGTATATGAACAATATCTTTACATGCGTACAGAAAGTTTGACCCCAGTGACCTTGAACTTTGGGCCTGCGTTTAGGTTTTGAAAAATGCTTTCAACTTCTATGTCCCTTGAGGTGTTGCTTTCATATTTGGTATGCATATGTATATGGACAATACCTGTCCATGCACACAAAAAAGTTTGACCCCAGTGACCTTGAACTTTCGGCCTGCGTTTAGGTTTTGAAAAATGCTTTCAACTTCTATGTCCCTTGAGGTGTTGCTTTCATATTTGATATGCATATGTATATGGACAATACCTGTCCATGCACACAAAAAAGTTTGACCCCAGTGACTTTGATCTTTAACTTAAGGCTTGCGTTTAGGTTTCAAAATCTTTTTGAAGTATTGCTTCAATAGTGATATGCATGTGAATATGGACAATATATTTCCATGCATGCAGAAAGATAGACCAAAGTGACCTTGAACTTAGGGCCTGCGTTTAGGACTTCAATAATTGCTAAAAAGGCCAAATACACACATATTCCCTTCTTTATCGATGGATAATCAAATCATTGCTGAAGTCACTGACCACAAACATCTAGGTTTATTTCTTTCTAACGACTGTTCCTGGCATTCACATATTGATTATACAAGAGCCTCATGGGGCATATTTTGCTCACCTGAGAATAGCTGAAAAATGGAGAAAATGATTTATGTCCAGGACAGGGTCATTTTTAGCTCGCCTGTACGAAGTACATAACGAGCTATTGCAATACCCCTGGTGTAGTCATCGTCGTTGGCGTCGTCATGAACGGCGTAAACAATTTCAAGAAAATGTCTATAACTTCTATGTCCCTTGAGGTATTGCTTTCATAGTTGGTATGTGTGTGTGTATGGACAAGACCTTTCCATGCACAGAAAAATTTGGACCCCTGTGACCTTGACCTTGAACTTAGGGCCTGTGTTTAGGTTTCGAAAAATGCCTTTAACTTCTATGTCCCTTGAGGTATTGCTTCCATAGTTGGTTTGTGTGTGTATATGGACAAGACCTTTCCATGCACAGAAAAATTTGGACCCCTGTGACCTTGACCTTAGCGCCTGCGTTTAGGTTTCGAAATCTGCGTTTAGGTTTCGAAAAATGCCATTAACTTCTATGTCCCTTGAGGTATTGCTTCCGTAGTTGGTATGTGTGTGTATATGGACAATACCTTTTCATGCACAGAAAAATTTGGACCCCTGTGACCTTGACCTTGAACTTAGGGCCTGCATTTAGGTTTCGAAATCTGCATTTAGGTTTCGAAAATGCCTTTTTATGTTCCTTGAGGTATTGCTTCCATAGTTGGTATGTGTGTGTATATGGACAAGACCTTTCCATGCACAGAAAAATTTGGACCCCTGTGACCTTGACCTTGAACTTTGGGCCCATGCTTAGGTTTCGAAATCTGTTTTGGTTTCTCAAATTTTTTATAACTCCTATGTCCATTGAGATATTCCTTTCATATTCAGTTTGCATGTGTTTATGGACAAGATCTTTCCTTGCATGCAAAATGTTTGAGCCCTCTGACCTTGACCTTGAACTTAGGACACGCGTTTAGGTTTCAAAATCTGCGTTTAGGTTTCTCAAAATTTCATTGAGATACATGTATTTCTTTCATAATTGGCATGCATGTGTATATGGACAAGACCTTTCCATGCACGCAAAAATAATTAGCCCAGTGTCCTTGAGTTTAGGTTTCAAAAATGCTTATTAATTCCTATGTCCCTTGAGGTGTTATTTTCATATTTGATTTGCCTGTGTTTATGGACAAGACCTGTCCATGCAGGCAAAAAGGTTGACCTCTGTGACCTTGAGTGTGCTTTTAAGTTTCTTAAGGTGCCGGTGGCAAGCTTTGTTGTCTCTCTGACAACTATTGTTTACCCAATGAGCATAATTTGAACAATCTTGATAGAGGACCTGTAAATGATGCTTTGTGCCAAATATCTAATATCAGGGTAGTAGGGTTTTAGACAAGAATATTTTTTTAAGTTTCCATTGAAAAAAAATATTTTTAGCTCATGTGACCTACATATGAAAACAGACTGGTATCATTTGAACAAACTAGGTAAAGGACATCTAGAAGTGTCACCATGCCAAATATCAAATCTCTGGCCATATTAGTTTCATCAGAGAAGACATTTGAAAATTTCACTATGTAAAACTGTGACCCTGGGCGGGGCCAATTTTGACCCCAGGGGTCATAATTTGAACAAACTAGGTAGAGGACCATAAGGCAAAGCTACATGTCAAATATTAATGATCTAGGCCATACAGTTTCAGAGAAGAAGATTTTCAAAGATTTTCCTAAGAGAAACTGATAAGCCCAAGGGCGGGGCCATTTTTGGCCCCAGTGTCAAAATTTGAACAATTTTAGTAGAAGATCATTAGGTTATGATACATACCAAATGTGAAAGGTCTGGGCCTTTTGGTTTCTGAGAAGATTTTTAAAGATTTTCTTATGCATTAAAAGTTGTCTATATGGTCATGTTAGAAAATCTGGTCCCAAAGCAAGGGGAATAACTCTAGCCAAAAACTTTGAACAAGATTGTCACTGATGCTTCTGACAAAGTTTGGTTGAAATTGGGTCAGTGGTTTCTGAGAAGATGTTGTTTGAAATGTGGACAGACGATGGACGAAGGATAAAGAGCGATCACAATAGCTCATCCTGAGCCGAAGAGCTAAAAATCAATGTTATGCGCAAACTTATGTACTAATTTGATCGCAAATTACTTGAAAAATCTATCTTTTGTTCAACCATTGTTGGAATACGGGGACGTCATATGGGACAACTGCACAATGTATGAAAAGGATGAACTAATTAGAATACAACATGAAGCTGGGAGTATATGCTCTGGCACAACTCGACTTGTTTCCTTACTTAACCTTTCAACTGAAATTGGATGGGATAGCCAGGACATTCGCAGGAAACACCAAAAACTAATAGTGTTTTATAAAAATGATCCATAATATCTCTCCACCGTACTTGTCCGACCTTATACCATGTACCGTGCTTGAAACTTCTCGATATAATTTAAGAAATAACCAGGACATTCAATTTCCGTATTGCAGAACAAATAATTACTACAACTCTTTTTTGCCAACTGTTATTCATGACTTGAATAAACTACTGCCAGAATTAAAATGTGCAAATTCTCTACAAACTTTTAAGCGACTTTTAAACAATAACACCTGCACATTTTAACATTGGTGACAGAAAGTCCCATGTATTACTTACCCGTCTACGTACAAAATGCAGTGCATTAAATGCAGATATTTTTTCTAAGGGTATCGTAGAGTCAGCACTTTGTCAGTGTGGGGGCGATTGAAGACACCTACCACTTCTTTTTTACATGTCCACTCTACCAACATATTCGTCTTGAACTCTTCAATACAGTTTCAGCACTGTGTGAACAATCTTGAAACATTATGTTGTTTGGTGACACCTCTCTTTCTCTCGATATTAATACACACATATTCAAGGCAGTACACACATTAATTGTTTCCCAGAGACCTTCCTACTTTGCCATAGTTCTGGGGCTTAGTTGTCATAGGGAATTGTTTCTGTTTATTAGACCGAGGTTATTCCCTCTGCCAAGAACTAAAAGGAAGGCAGGTCAGTGGTTTTGCTGGTCAACGATTGGGATTAACCGAAACCATCTTCCTGAAATCAATCAATCGATCATTTCATCTCATCACCCTTCATCAATCATCGGCGCTATATGACCTTTTTGTGTGGCAGTGCCGTAAAACCCAACTCATCAATTAACATTAATTGTTAGAAGAAAACGCTTTACCTAGTTAGTATTTTCTTGCTGAGGAGGTTGCGCTGTGAGTCAATATCGTTGTAGCTCATTCTCCTAACCAATGCCAGTAATAGCTATAACAGCTAGAGGTATCTATTGAATATAACATGATCGTTAGTAGCTGTTTTTCTTTATCATTCTTTCAAAATTTAATTACATCAAATATACTGTTGATTACATTATGTCTTGATTTATCTTCTTAAAACTTTTAGAAACATCTTGTATAATTTAATCAATGACCATATATTTCACAATTACTTGTACATTGCATTGCATGTTAAGGGAGAGAAATCTTATAAGACTTTGATATCTTTCGTTTCAATCCCTTCTTTCTGTTGTATAAATTCTATGTGATGTGTATATTAGCTGAATAAATATGTTTAAACTAATAATTGCTAACAAATCCTATGTCTCTTGAGGTATTCTGCTTTCATATTTGGTGCGTTATATGGACGATATCTGTCCATGCACACAAAAATCATTTGACCCCAGTGACCTTGAAAATAAGGATTGCATTTAAGTTTCAAAATCTGTGTATAGGTTTCCAAAATGCTTATAACTCCAATGTCCCTTGAGGTATTGCTTTCATACATGTATTTGATATGCATGTGTATATGGACAATATATTCCACACAGGCAAACTATTTGACCCCCTTGACCTTGAACTTAGGGTCTGCATAATACTTATAACTCCTATGTCCTTGAAGTTATTGCTTTAATTTATGGTATATATGTGTATATGGACAAAAACTTTTCATGTAAGCAAAATTTTGAACCCAGTGACCTTAAAGGTTTTTGTTTAGGTTTGGAAACCTGCATTTAGGGTTTCGAAAAATTCTGAATACTCTACGTTTCCTTGAGACAAGACATTTTTACGCATGCCAAAATTTTGAACTTGAACTAAGGGACCACATTTATATGTTTTCTGTGTTTAGGTTTCGAAAAATGCTTATACAGATGGTTGACCCCAGTGACCTTGACCTCAGATTCTGCTTTAAAGTTTCGAAACGTGCCACAGGCAATTTTTGTTGTCTCTTTTATTACTCTAGTTACAAATCTAATTTCTTCCTAACTAAACAGGTTCAAATTTTACAGTCATGAATTGGAATCATTAAAAATATTTTTTATGTCGTAGCAAATGATAGCTTAACAAGACTGCGCGTTCAATAAACGCTTATGCCCCCGGTGGCATCCTTGACAATATATTCTGAATCTTTTCTAAGTCAAAATTAGGTCAAGGTAATGTGAAAATGAGCTTGGGTCTTATTGGTGAGTTGTTAATGGTCCAAGGCAACAACTGTACAAGTACCAAAGCATTGTAGTCAGTTGTGTTGATGCTAGACGAAACGGTAAAATCTAGTTAACCAAGAAGTAGCCTATTCAAAATTTTCTAAGTCCAAATTAGGTCAAGGTCAATGTCAAAATCACAGTTTGGTGATATTGGTGGATAGGGAATGGTCCAAGGCAACAACTGTATAAGTATCCAAGCATTTGGGTAAGCGGTGTTGATGCTAGACGAAACGGTAAAATCTACTTAACCTTGTTACGCACGGACGGACGGACAGGACGATTACTATATGCCTCCGCATCTATCGATGCCGTGGGCATAAAAAGCAGGTTGAAGGTAAAGCAGAATGCATCTTAAGGCATACTCTGCGTTACTTTCAACCTATTTTAAGTAGTCACCGTTCTTTTATACTAGAAACATGCTACAGGTCTCGAGTCAAATTATCTTATTAACTACATTGGGTGTTGCGTTTTGTTACAATAATTCTTTCCTTGTTTGATGTAAGGTTAACCCTTTTCCTCCCTGAAGCTTCAAATGGACAATTTTAGTTTCCACTTTGCTCAAATTCATTTTTATACACCCTTCCGCTGTCTGTCTGTCTGTTGTGCTTTTACTTGTCCACTGTCTAACTCAAACATATATATTCCATTCCTTTTTAAACTAGGTTATCTTACTGGTGTTATATAGTGGATTAACCCCCCATTGTAGATTAACCCCGGGGTTAGATTTCAGCCATTGTAATTTAACCCCCACTATTCTAGATTAACCCCCCCTCATGAATTCTGTCAAATTTTTTAAAATCTAACTATCAGAAATGAAACAAGGGCCACTATGGCCCTAAATCGCTCACCTGGTACACCATGGCATTCTTGACCTATAGCGACAGATTATGACTGGACATGACCCACAATCAACCTTTAGAGTGTAAACAAGATTTTCCTATGATTTGACCTAATGACCTAGTTTTCGAACGGACATGACCCATATTCAAACTTGACCTAGATATCAATGAGACAAACATTCTGATCCAAGTTCCATTAAGATCCAATGAGATTTGTAGCCTCTAGAGTGTTAACAAGATTTTTCTATGATTTGACCTAGTGACCTAGTTTTTGAACGGACATGACCCATATTCAAACTTGACCTAGATATCAATAAGACAAACATTGTGATCAAGTTTCATCAAGATCCAATAAAATGTGTAGCCTCTAGATTGTTCACAAGGTTTTTCTATGATTTGACCTAGTGACCTAGTTTTTGACCGGACAAAGCCCATATTCAAACTTGAACAAGATATCAATAAGACAAACATTCTGATCAAGTTTCATCAAGATCCAATGAGATTTGTAGCCTCTAGAGTGTTAACAAGATTTTTCTATGATTTGACCTAGTGACCTAGTTTTTGACCGGACATGACCCATATTCAAACTTGACCTAGATATCAATGATACAAACATTCTGGCTAAGTTCAATCAAGATCCAATGACATTTGTAGTCTCTAGAGTGTTAACAAGGTTTTTCTATGATTTGACCTAGTGACCTAGTTTTTGACCCAACGTGACCCACATTCGAACTTGGCCCAGATTTCTACTAGACAAGTTTCTGACCAAGTTTCATGAAGATTGGATGATTTTTGTAGCTGCTAGAGTGTTAACGAACCAACAGACAGACGACGGACATCCAGTGATCCTAAAAAAAACCATGTGTACACGATCATGTTGCAACTGTTTTTAACTCAAAATTTTACGCGTTAAGATTTCTAAAGGGGGGGGGTTAATTTACAATGGCCATTGTAGATTAACCCCCCCCCCCCCCCCTCATGAAATTTTTTTGTCTAATATTTTTTTAAATCCAACTATCAGAAATGAAACAAGGGCCACTATGGCCCTAAATCGCTCACCTGGTACACCATGGCAAACTTGACCTATAGTGACCTAGATTATGACTGGACATGTATACCCACTATCAACCTCTAGAGTGTAAACAAGATTTTCCAATGATTTGACCTAGTTTTGACCAGACATGACCCATATTGAAACTCGACCTAGATATCAATGCGACAAACATTCTGACCAAATTTCACCAAGATCCAATGAGATTTGTAGCCTCTAGATTGTTCACAAGGTTTTTAGCTCACCTGAGCCAAAGGCTCAAAGTGAGCTATTGGGATGGCCCTGTGTCCGTCGTCCTGCGTCGTCGTTAACAATTGCTTCAAATGACATCTTCTCCTAAACGGCTGAACAGATTTCAACCAAACTTTACAGGAATGTTCCTTGGGTCAAGCTCTTTCAAATTTGTTCAAAGAATTGAAAACAATATAGAACTCTGGTTGCTATGGCAACCAAAGTGAAAAAATAAGGAAATCTTAAAAAATCTTCTTGTCTGAAACTACAAGGGCCAGAGCTTAGATATTTGGCACATAACATTATCTACAGGTCCTCTATCAAGTTTGTTCAAATTATGCCCCTGGGGTCAAAATTGGCCCCGCCCCGGGGGTCACAGTTTTACATAGAGTTATATAGTGAAAATTTCAAACGTCTTCTCCACTGAAACTGATATGGCCAGAGCTTTGATATTTGGCATGGTGACACTTCTAAATGTCCTTTACCTAGTTTGTTCAAATGGTTCTGGTCGGTTAAATATCTAGGTCATAATTCACATTCAAAATATGTATAGCAGACAGCAATTCAGCATTATAAGAGTTAGACCCTAGCCAAATTTCCTACTGGCAGAGTTACATAACTGAACTCAGGTCAGCTGGTCAGCTGATGAGGTTGCATATGGTGGTGTCTGCTATATTTTTATGCCCTGCAGTTGGGGGCATATTGTTTTTGTCTGTCTGCTTTTTTGTCTGTTTGTCCATTTGTTTGTCTGTCAGTCCACAACTTTAATCTTAGCCATAACTTTGTTAAAGTTAGAAACTTTATAACTTGGGTCATGTCCTACAAAGGTCAGTGTCATTTTTTAGATATTTCCCAGTGTCATATTTTCTTGTCTTTGAGATAACTCCAGTTCTACTGATGTTAACCCATTACCTCATACATATGCCTTTTTACGCCTTTAATTTATTCCTCCTCTAAAGAAAATAATTCCACTTTATATAGTCATAAACATGTAAGATATAAGAAATAGTATCTATATCTTAGTAGATGATAACTTAAAGCAGGTTGAAAGTAAAGCAGAGTGCGCAATAAATAATCATATGGAAATACATGTAGCTTGATAAGAAGAAGTGTCAAAGGGCCACAACTCTGCCAACAATATTTTTTTAAGTTATTCCAATTTGTCATGTTTTTTTTTGTCTGGAAGATAATTCCATTTACAGCTATATTAAAATGTTGTCTTGCCTATTAAGCTAAGGCACAATGACCTCAGGTGAGCGAATTAAGGGCCATGGCCCTCTTGTTCTATGATTT